>QFEC01004260.1:13513-28500 GCA_003316585.1 Gomphus bonarii
TCAGCAACAAAGAAGAAAGTCCCTATGCTCAAGGGGTCTCATCATCAGCAACGTCTAAAGTTTGCCCAATACCATGAAAATTGGACTTTGGAGGACTGGAAGAGGGTGTTGTGAACTAATGAGATAAAAATCAATAGGATTGGGTCAGATGGGAAGGTGTATGTTTGGAAGCAACAAGAGAAACCAGTATTAGACAGGACCACCACACCAACTGTCAAACATGGAAGGGGGAATAACTTGATAGTTGGGGTATGTATGGGCTGGAATGGTATGGGGAAGCTGATAGAGGTGCAGGGGAACATGGATGCAGTGCAGTATTGTGAGATTTTGGAGGAGGGAGTGGAGGAGAGCATTGAAAGTTTGGAGATGGCTAAGGATAAGTGCTACTTCCAACAGGACAATGATCCAAAACATACCTCAAAAAAGGCAGACCAGTGGTTTTCTGACAACAACATCATTTCCATGAAGTGGCCTGCCCAATCCCCTTATCTAAATCCCATTGAACACCCCTGGCAACACCTCAAGGCCAAACTCCAACAATATGACATACCACCCAAAGGAGTACATGAATTATGGGACAGGGTGGCAAAGGAGTGGACTGAAATACCACCAGAGACATGCCAGAAGCTAATAGAAAGCATGCCTAGGAGGATACAGGCAGGCTTAAAGACAAAGGGGGGTCATACAAAGTATTAGATTGTAAAATAATAGAGGGTCAAAAAACTGCCCCACTGAGTGATTATTTTGTTTGATTTATTGAGAAATGAGTTTTGATTGGACTCACATTATTTCTTAAGTTGGTAGATAGCCAACATGTTCTAGTATATCATGTGAAATTTTCAGAACTTTTGCTGATGTCATTCCTTCAATCTTTCTAAATTGCACAAACATTGGGGAAGTTTTTGACCCACTGTAATGGGAGAGACACTACCTGTCCCACTGACCTATTAGGGCCTGCAGAGAATTCCTGCCCTAGGCTACCCACAGGTTCTCACACTAGATATTAGCAAGGGGTAATTCTAAGTATATAGCTGTCCAGCAACTATAAGATAGAGTGAAGTGTCATCTACTAAGGGGAACCCTAAGAGGGAAGTCTAAGGATCCCCATTGCCAGAGACACACTGGTATATATAAAGGTCTGTGTGCTTGTATATCATTATTATGCTTCTAGGTAACCCTGAACTGAAAGTATGCAAATACTTGTGGAACAACTCACTGTCTCTAATAGTAACTGGCACTCTATCACAACTCAGTCCTAGCCCTTCCTTTGTATGGCTGCCACAGTGGTTCTTGGTGGCAATAAATGTCTCCAAAGTATCTTAGCCTTGAACCTGCTCTGGAGTCATATGTCTCTGTATTAGAAAGTTCATGGATAGAACACAGGGTATCTGTGGTAACTTTACACAAATATCCCTAACACTGTCACATAATGTTCAAGTGAGGGATAAGTAGAGAGTAGACATAATAGGAGGCCAAGGAGCATGCCTGATTGAGTGTTGCCGAGGAAAATAAATCGACCCAATTGGGAAGTTGTCTGCAGTAGAGCGTTTCCTGATTTAGAACCCCGAATTCCTTACATCAAGACAATGGCGAATCAACCGAGACAAGGGTACTGAACCAGAAAGGAGCACGAAAGCGATAGGCAGGGAAATAAAGGTAAGGAGGACCTTAAAGAATCATACCACAGCTGGAAATTTGATAGAATGGTCTCATTTCAAAGACAGCGGAGGATGAAGCAGACATCGTTTGGAATATCTTCGCTACATATCCTAAGACAAACATAGATGTCATCTGTTTCTATAGCGAACCATAGGTATGTCACATTTGGGCCGAATTAAAGAGTGTTTTCCACATTATATTCCTGATGCACAGATTGAAGAAATGAAAGCATCTGAAAGACATTGTAGGTAAGAAGTTGCTCGGGAGATATAGCGGAATTACTAGTTCGTGGCGCTGTGCGCCCAGGCGTTTGCCAGTCTCTGTCTTGAGACGATCCTTGATCTTCAATAGCTTGTCATGAAAATGTTGTATTGCTGATAAATCTAGGGCAGGGTGCTCCTGGGGTACATGAAGGGGGCTGGAAAGATTAGGAGTAACTGTTCTTAGGAAAAAATATTATTATACCTATTGGATGCGGCACTAAAGGCTGCACAGCGCATTATCCCTGTGATCTTCATAGGTAAACGTCTGACACGGTGAGGTATGTTCCATCACGCCTTACCAAATGCACCAATCGCATCAAGTCTGTCGGCATCTTGGACACAATGTAATTCTATGCACGTTTCGTGCCACGGCGTGATTGTTCCCGCCTCACGAAGCTTACTCTCCGTGGACCATGAGACATTATCCACAATCATTGCAACCTGCCGCGCACGTCCATCAGCCACCAGATCTACATGTGCGGACATGCTGGTAAAGAAGGGCAAGAAAAAGGCATAAGGATCTGCCGCTTCCTCCGCAGAGACGTATTTCTTGTCCAGGACATCGTGAAACAGAGCAGCCAACTCAACAACAAGAAGGTCAGGTTTCTGAGTGGGATTTGCGCGTGCAAGAAAGATTGCTGTTCTTCTGACGCGGTATACTGGGCGAAGGTTGCACACATTGGACTCGCTTCATACTGTACTTGAACGCACCGTGGAACGCATCGTGCGACGGGTCATTTTTAATCATGACGCCTTTCATAAGTGATTCCGCCGCGTCAAGCACCTTTCTTTCCTGAGCGTTGGGGTATCCCGACTCGGTAAACATTGAATATATTTGCGGGGGGAGCCGTGCTGTCGGGTCCTAGTCGCTGGAGTTTTGTTTTTGATTTGGTTGAAAGTTTGTTACATCTACAATGTCACTCTCCAATCGATTATTGGCCTTCACACTGATCGCTGCCGTTCTTTTAACGTCATGTCTTTCAAAGGGTGCCAACAACCCACTTGTCATTCGAGTATATCTATATCAAACCGTGTTTTTTATTGATCTTACTAAAATTTACTCTCGTTTGCAAGACGAATGACATCCAGCATACAGAGCCTGTGCAACGGCTGACAGAGCTGAAGGAAAGCCTCGAAGGGGACGCGTCAAAGGTGACGCGTGTGGTGTTTTCATGGCTCTTTCCCTTTGGTCCTGCTTGGAACTCCGTGCTTGGTACCTTCTACATCAGCTCGTTCGTTCTCGTTATTCTCACCGTGTTCCATATCCTGAACGTGCATGACAGTGTGCCTAATATGATTTTAGCTTTTATCCCGGCGGAAATTAGACCAAATACCCTGAACACTATGACGGCATTTGCGGTACGTTGGTTGTCGTGTGAAGTGCCATATAATCCGAACCTGAAGCATTAGACGGGAGGACTTCTCTCGGACGTCTTTTTACATCTTGTGCCTCACTCTTTTTTGGGAGAGTCTCAAGGTCCTGAGGTACGTTTTGTTCTAGTGGAGGAAAAGAGGAATATACTAGTTGGGTTCGTTTCATCCTTATCATGTCATTTTATGCATGCCCTCTGTCTCATATATCAACCTGTCTGGATCCGTTTCTGTTTGTTGATATAGACTTGCGATATTTATCGGTTTTGCAGCCTTCTTCGTGAGTAAGTCCATCAAATCATCAGGGAAACACGTGCTAAAGCTTTGGCTTTGCCAGGTCATGGAGAAGTCTTTGCGCGTGTTGGGTGGTGAGGATGATGGTCACTCTCATTCTCATGCACACACCCACTCGCATTCGAACGATCCCGTAACCGGCGTGTCAAGCGCTATTGATACATCGTCAAAGGACGGACTTCGATCTCGCACGACGAACGTGGCATCCCCCCAAGCGTTATCTGATGACGAGAAGGTAACCGCCACCTCGAGGCTCTCGTAAGTGTTCTTAACTACCCCCCAGTAAACGCCTGCTAAATTGACACAGCGCCTACTTGAACCTCTTTGGCGACTTTGTCCACAATATCACCGACGGACTCGCGTATGTGAACTATTTCTGCTATCACCTCACAATGTATGCTGATGCGTGCGGCAGCATGGCGGCATCATTTTATTCGTCGCCCCTCATAGGTGCTACAACGACACTGGCTTGTTTTGCGCACGAGATACCACACGAGATAGCCGATTATTCAATTTTGGTCCGATCTGGGTTCTCTAAGCGCCAAGCTATGCAGTCCCAGTATCTCACAGCTGTCGGAGCATTTGTGCGTGTTGCGTGCTTACTAACGTCTATCTAATCGCGACACCCTTACATTGGATCCTAGGTCGGGTGCGTCTACGATAGCTCTTTATCGTTTGTATATCACTGAGGGGTTCTCAGAACATTTATGGGTATTGCCATTCACAATTACTCCGCAGGAGATTCAAGTGCAGGTGGATCTTTTGTTGATCTAGCTGCAGCCTTGCGGATGGACGCGTCGGGTATTTTAGGGACCACAGTACAGTATGGTGACTTGGTGAGTGAAGACAAGGCGTGGTAAGACGCCTGTTTAGCGAGAGCGCACGTTTGAAAATTTCAGTTTTACCTCGTGCGTCCCCACAATCTGTCGTTACTCACTCGCGTGCTGGCAGGTGATTCCCTTCGTAGCAGGCGGGTTCCTGTATATAGGTGCAGTGGCTGTTTTACCAACGTAAGTGAGGTTCTACCTCTGCATCACGCCTCGAGGCTGTCTTTGCATTTGGACGTTCATATGCAGCGGCTGATTTGCACCAAACAGATTGTTGCAGGAGAGCAAAAGTGGGATGCAAGCCCTCCGCGAGGTAGGTGGCCTGCACACTGCAGAGATGGGGCTGACAGTCTTCTTGCACACGCAGTTTGCGGCGATGGCAGTTGGGGTGATTTGCATGTTAGCCGTGGCGTGAGTGATTTCCAGGGTCAGGGTGGCTGATAATTAACAAGATCTGGCACAGATGGAATGAATAGCTCAATAACCAAGCATGGCATGCTCCAAATATAGAACGTATGGTTATGTACAGTCTGAGCGAGCGGGCGGCTCGAGAGCGGCTTTGAATAAGCTCCGCACCAGTGCTGACACTATGTCTTTTAGGCTTGGCGCAAAAAGGAGGTGAATCCTATCAGCTGACGACCCATGCCCTATAGACCCGGGTACAACCAATGTGTCGCTATGATGAGCCTCCTAAGAACCGATTCGCCCGCCTGGACTTCGCGAAGAACACTTAATGGGTCAAACTTGCCACAGTTTAATCGTATAGTAGTAGCATATCGTTATATGATTATAGAACTTGTTTTTACGCGTCGTGCAGAGGCGACGCACGTTCGTCGGCTTGGCGGCGACTCGCGGACTTTTACTCTGCTCAAAAAAAAGTCCAAAAAAAAAGCAATATGGATTCTGGGTCCATCATCCTCCTCTTCAACGCTCTGTCTGCGAGACAGCCTCCTGCTACCCCCTACACCTCTCCAAGCTGGATACTCCTCTCCAATCCCCCCTGTCCACAACTCGCACCCCGACAACTCCTACATGGGCAAGAAAGACGCCTCGCGTCCGCGGGTCGTGTGCTGTGCTATACCGGTCGCGCGTGCGGCTGGCAAGATCCTCGTCATCACCTCGCGCAAAAGTGGGGATCGCTGGGTTTGTGAGTGCTTCATGTCTCGGACTCTGCAGACGTGTATGCTCATATGTCCTCCTCCTTTTCAGTCCCAAAAGGTGGCTGGGAGCCGACGGACAGGACGTTGGAAGCGGCGGCGCAGCGGGAAGCCGTCGAAGAAGGTCCGGCTATTTGTATTTTGTGCGCCATGCGCCGCAACCTCATATAACCCTCCCTCTCGTCCGCCTTGATTTCCCGCCACTCGCGAAAAAAAAAAACATACGCTTCTGCAGCCGGTGTGCATGGCGCAATCTCGCGCTTCATTGTCACCATTCCCAGCAGCACCGCGACCTATCATTTTTACGAGCTTGATGTCACGGGGCTGCAGGAGCAGTGGCCTGAAGCGCATGAGCGGCGACGCGAGTGGGTCGACTTTGCGGAAGCGTACCGGCGCTGCTCGTGGAAACCCGAGCTTGCGCAGGCCCTGCTCATGGCGAGCTTTGCGCCGAAAAGGTAGGCGGACGCGTGTCAGACCTCAAGCTTGCCTTTTGGAAGCGAGCGAAGTGCTCGGTGCCGACGGCGGCCCTGTGCTTCGGTGGACCTCCAGGCTAACACCCACGCCGTTCAGCTCATCTGCTCCACTATGATTTCATTAGCCGCATACCCACCATCCTACTTACTTACCCACCGATTCACGGATGCGACGTCACGGACGCGAAAGAAGACGTAGAGTTACAAATACACATCCCACCATATGATTTTTAGATCTAGTATCAAGTAAAATAACCCGCCCCGGCTCATATACAGGGCGTCGTAATTTTCGATTGCATCATAATCGTAATAATACGTTTCATTCTCCAGCCTGACAATCCAATTTCGAAAGAGTAAACGTAATTTATAGGACGAAGTTTACCTGCATCCGTATCATTACTCATCATCACTCTCTTCTCCATTCACGGTCATCAAACCCTTGCCACCATCCCAGTTGCGCTCCCAAGGTGCCTTTCCATTTGAATACGTGTCGGAATACAGCACGGGATGTCCTGGTCCTAATATTACTCGTGCCCGCTCCAAACGCGACATAAGAGCTGACTTGTCGTCCAGCAGCGCCTGAATGTGTTCAATCGCTAGTGGCGAACGGCAATAAGCACCGCTTTGCTGATAAGAGGAGTAAGGATCTTACTCTTCTGAAGCACTACACTTTCGCTCCTCGGACCAGCTCTCCCATCAACCTTCTCTCCATCTTCTCCCTTTGCTCGTTTCCTTCGTCCCACTCCCCCGCTCCCATCACCGCTATTTGTGGCGTTCCCATTCCCCTCTTCCTCTGCACGAATCGCCTCTCGGAGGGCAGGCACTGTGTCACACAGTGCCTCGTATCCGCGTCGGATATTCGCGCGACGTTTCTGCTCACTCTGGATATGATTAGCCTTCTTCTGCTGTGCAGAGAGGAGCGTTGTTTTGACGGGTGGAAGGGGGGGTGATGGAGACAATCGGGACGATGTAGTGGCAGATTTGGGAGAGTCCGAGTGGGAAGTCCGGGCTCGTTTGGAGGAGCTTGGCCGCGCAGTTTGAGGGTTAGAATTCGAGGTGGAGGGTGTGGGAGTTTGAGGAGCAGTGTTACGCATGGCAGAAGGAAGCAAGTATTGTGGAGACGGAGCAGGTGCCGGCGCAATGGGCCGGTGGCCGTGCTGTGGATGGTGCTGCTGGGGTGGTGTCACTGGTGGGTCTGGGACACTAAACTTTGGTGGGGGGTGTAGGGAAATGAGATCTTTAGTTGCTTTTGATAAAGAATCCGAGCCCTCTGCTTGTAGGAGGGGGAGGCCAAGGTGCGAGTACATTTGCCAGTCGGTATATACATTCGCATCACCTGCGACAGGTACCGAGCCTGACTCGGAGTCTGCAGGAGTCATGGTGCTGAGGAAGGCATTGAAAGCATGACGCTCGTTCTGGGTGAGCAATGACGGGCACGAAGATGAGATTGACATTGCGGCGATGAGCAGGACGCTGAACGACGCGGGAAAGGAGCATGTGATTCCTCAGCCCACCAACATCCATACCTTATATAAGCTCTGGAAATGGTTACCAGCAATATAACTAAGCTCGATTTTGCGTTTCAATCTTTCGGCGGTAGCACCGTCCAACTAATAATGGATCGCTTGGCGAAAGAATGCACTTGCAACTTCTGTTACGGTTGCACCATACATCGGGAAGAATCAGCCTTCTCTTCTTAATGCAAACTTATCCACATGCGTCTCGATGTCCGGTAGGATCCCACAAAGGAGCATCGTTGGGACCCAGGTTGTTCTGGCAGTAACAATTGGTGTAACTATTGCATACCTTGACTGCATGTCGAAAAGGTCAAGAAAGTATGCTGCGGTGCCTTGGGCATATTCACTCTTCACTCGCATTTCGTAGCATGGAGATGAACCAAGCACACCGTAAATAACAATACACTCAGTCAAACCCAGTTAAATCTATCCCGTACACGAAATGCTACCAAGATAACAATAGTCAATAACATCGTCCCATCCCAACTGTTGCAGCGCATCATACCTTGTACAAGCTCATTACTTTAATCACCCAAGCTTCCATATGGAAAATCTTCTTGTTTCCTTGACGCATCCGAACTTCCTGTAATGATGCAGTATAAGTAGCTACGAGTGAATGCAGATTAATCCGAAGGAACATACGTATATTGCAGCCCAGTGCATAATATCAACTTTGAGACTCTCATCCACTCGCTCTACCACTCTGTCAGCAACTGCCTATACAGCTTATCAGTCCACGGCTTCATGGGTTCCCATAATTTCCACTCACCTTCAAGATTGTGGTCGGCGGTATACAGTGCGAAAGCAGCTCGTACAGCTTCACGCGCACGTCCATCACCCGCTGGGGCGTCTGCTCTTGTATTATCAGGTCCGCAACCTTGTGACAGTATGTCTCCCAGTCTGGTTTGGCGATGGACAAGCTCCCAGTCAAGTCTGGTCTGCAAGCCTTTGGTTAATTAATAAAATGCGAGCATCGGAAGGAAGTCACTTGCGATTGCATCTTGAGTGCCTCAAGGACCAGTATCGCTTTACGCATATTACCGTTGGAGTCTTCGATTATATCTGCAGTTGCGGTAGGTGGAAGGTCGAATCGCTCCTTCTTAGCCACATATGCGAGAACTATCTCCATCTGGGCATGAAAACACAATCACATAAACATAAAGCTTTTGGTGAGAAGAGGGATATACCTCTTCTGGGGTGGGCGCCGCGACACGAACGAGTAGACATCGACTCTTGATTGGTGCAATGAGTTTGCTCGTGCTATTAGCACACAGAATAATTCGCATGTTAGACATGTACTTTTCCATGGTACGACGCAGCGCGGCCTGAGCATCGCGGGTTAGAGAGTCAGCTTCGTTGATAATCACGACTATTGACGTCGTAATTTCCAAGCGTTAGACTTCATAGTCCAACCAGTCAAAACAACACAGTATCAACAGCACACCTTTGAACCGCTGTTTGGCGTTCAGATCGACCTGCTGTGTTTGCGCGATCTCCTTTAAAATCTCTTGGATGACAACACGATCATATACCCCTACATCGCTGAATATCCCGTCCTATATCACAATGTACTCTTGCTAGTAATTTACGGTAAGCTAAACGCACCTCGGGGTAATTTCAATGTGAAAATTGCTCTGAACGATGTTCACATCGAGTTTTCGCTTTGACGGCGTCATGAATACACGTTGGTCTATTTTCAGCTGTTCCGAACATACCCCATGCATTAAAATAGAGATGAATGCGAATGAACTGTGCATGTGCATGCCTTCTCTACACCCGCCCCGAAGAGCTGTCGTAGCGTTGCAGAAATGCGTGTCTTTTTCCCGGCACCACTGGGACCATAGAAAAGCATGTGCGGGAAGTCCCCTGATCCAGCCTAGAATAAATTTAAGCAACGCACTATGTAAGATTGGAACTAAGTTGTGAAAGACAAAAGGCCATACAAGAGATGTGAGACGTGCGGACAGGTCGATGTGATAATGTAGGTCTCCTAGAGTCCTCGGGCGGTACTGGTTAAAAGTGAGAAACACCTCATACGTTTTACTTGAACAAACTTACTTTGTCGACCCAGAGAGCCATTCTGCGAAATGACTGAGTGAAGAAAAAAGAAGTCACACGAGTGACGACGCGTCATGTCACGCTAATCTAATCACGGGTTTTTGCAATGAATTTATTAGACAAATGAGACAGTTGTTTGGGAAAAAGGTCACTTGAAGATGATAAAGACATTGAAATCCTCTGATAATGGAATTTCAATCACAAGAGAAAAGGGTAATACAGGAGTGTGTAGGATGATACAAGTCCTTGCGCGACTGATGTAGGCCGAAATAATATAAACCCTTCTTCAAAGGGTCACGTCAAGCCAGCAGACTATGCAAGTCCGCCGGCGGCCATCTGGATTGTGTCTGCGACAGCCTTACGGATATCGGACCACCAGGCTGATTTAAGTCGCCTTCTTGTCTCTTCTGCTGCATTGCTGCGTGGTTGAGAGACATTCAAATAGGAGCCACCGCCCTTGCGAAGACGAAGACGTTTACGCCGCAGTCCAAACACAAAGGATACCATGGGAACGAGGAACATAACTACTAGGAATATTAGTCTCGACTTCGTCAGATGTGGGAGGAGTGAAGTTTTGAAGAGTGCCAGGAACGACGGCGCAGGGATGGACGTGACAGGCATCTGTGGCGCTGACGGTGGAGTGGGTAGAGGGGTAGCGCTTCGGGATTGTCGACGAGCGATGACGGTGGACAAAGATTTGCGAGACTGCGTAGGGCTTTGGGCGGGAGGGGCTTGTGTGAGAGATGTCAGCGAGGATGATATATCATGCGGACGTGCTGTGAATGGCACAATAGTATGTGTGGAAGTGGTAGATGCAGAAGCAACGGAAAGACTGGGAGACGGCGTACGTCCAGTGAGCGGTCTCGGAGTAGGGGTACGGCTAGAAGAGGGTGAAATATTGTTATTCCGCTGGCGCACTACCTCCATATGGAAGTTCTGTGCCTGAAGTATCTGGAGCGACTGAACGAGATTCTGCAGGACGGTGAGAGGTAGCACCACAACATTAGATCAAACCCGTACCATTCGTTTATCTTGGGGTAATTCCCTCTCATTAAGGAGGAATTCCCGAGCAAAATGCCAATCTTTTAGTCTTGGAAGCACGTAAAGACTATATATCTCCAAGACCTTCTCATATCCCTCGGCGTCTTCTTTGGCTTGCTGTATATTCTCTTCTGTGTTATTTCCATGGAAGGAATGATTTCGGAGAGACAGCCAATTTTCGATCATCTGACGACCGACATGCACACATTCAAGCTTGACGGAGGCAAGAACAAGTGTAATGAGAATTTGTGGCGGTAGGAACTCTGCCGTTGGTTTGCTACAGTTTGCCGGAGTGAACAGTTGCAGAGAGCGAGCGTGCATTATTTCAATAAGAGAAGGTGGTGAGAGAAGTCGAATCGATTGTAATGCCGGGGGCAGCTCCTGCCCTGATTTCTCAGAAACATACAAAGTTGCTTCTAGAGAAATTCGGAGGATATCCCATTTCCGTCGGTGAGAGCTCAGAAGGTCAATAGAAGAAGAGAGGGGAGGTTGTAAATTTGAAAAAGCAGATAGAAGGAGGGAATAAGTGAGCGTGACGTCGCGTTGCAGGAACGCTAGAGCGGCTCGAGGGTACAGTAAACGTAGAGTGGCAACAGCACTTTTCGAAGAATGGCTCTTTCTCGCAGAAACTGGTAGCTTTGACACCTTGGTGGCTGCCGGAATTGTCATGGTTGCTGTACTGGTGGGCATCGTGGCCGTGGTTTCTCAAAGTGTCACCCTAGGTCGGCACTCGGTAAAAGCTATCCCGGTCGGAAATCTAACACTTTATTACATAAGACCCCGCGACCCGCGTTATTATCACGTGGGGCGGCCCAGCGGGGTTTGGCAGCCACAAGACCTAGTTGTCTTGCAAACATCACCCCTCATTATGCTCCTGTTTATCAGCCAACTTGATTGAACTGTCTGTCAACTTATCCAGTATAGTCACCACATTCAATTCTTTCTTCTCCCTATACAACTGTAATATATTTCTTTCTAATCTCTTAATCTTAACATTGTATTTCTTCATATTTCATTTGTCATAGAACCATATCCTATTAGCTAACTTTAATATTATTTTCTTTCAGTAATTATATACCCTTCCTATCTTGCTCACATCTCACATATCTTGGTCTTGTAATACTTATACCACATACTCCATTTGTGTGAGGGCAACACTATTGACAAGGTCACAACAACAAGATACTCTAATATTAATGAGCTGATAAGGGGGTTTTCCACCTGATGTAGTGGTAATCCTCAGTTTATACAAGGGTTACTAGTAATAAGTACATAGAGAGCTCACCTGATGTAGCAGTAATCCTCAGAGATCAAGCTGAGGGGTAACCATTACACCAGTCATGACTTATATACCCTAGCCTGGCACTTATTATGTAATCTGCAGATGCAAGGCATGGAAAGGGATGGAAAGATATAAACAGGAAACAACAAACTGATGATGAACTCCAAACTGAACTCCAAGCTGAACCCTGACAATTTGTCTTAGTCATGGTTTGATTTTCCTTACCTCAGATGTATTTAACTTATGTTTTAGTTTTTAAACTCTCATTTATTGTATTATTTAATATCTATTTTACATCATTTTACAGAAATCCAAAAGAACAAAAGAGAATAAGGCAAAGTTAATATCAGAGCATTAAAACTATAATATAGAGTTAGATTGTGAGGGTGATGCTATTGACAAGGTCACAACAACAAGATACTCCAATATTTATGAGCTGATAAGGGATAATCCACCTGGTGTAGCAGTAATCCTCAGTTTATACAAAGGTTATTAGCAATAAATACATAGAAAACCCACCTGATGTAGCAGTAATCCTCAGAGATCAAGCTGAGGGGTAACTGTCATACCAGTCACAACCCTATACCCTACTCTGGCACCTATTATGTAATTGGAAGATGCAAGATAGGGGTACATAAACAGGAAACAACAAACTGAACAGATGAACTCCAAGCTGAACCCTGATATAGATGTTGGTAGTAAATATAATACAGATATTTACTCTTGTTCTCACTACTACTACTTCCCTCATGCATGTCCTGCCTATATATAGGCATGCAAGAGGACTATTATAGCAGAGGTTAACAGTAGCAGTGTTAAAAATGGGCATGTACAATATGTGATATTACATATGTACTATTACTATCCTCTCACATGTTCTGCCTGTTATGTGAGAGAGTGAACCTGTGCACATGTCCAGTACATGTTACAGTATGGGTTCAGGGGGGACTGGGTAAGAGTATGAGAGCATGTGGTGGTAATATAGGAAGTAACTTTGTGAGAGTATGATTGTGAGGGTGATGCTATTGACAAGGTCACAACAACAAGATACTCCAATGTTTAGTGAGCTGATAAGGGTAATTTCCACCTGGTGTAGCAGTAATCCTCAGTTTATGCAAGGTTACTAGCAATAAATACATAGAGAGCCCACCTGGTGTAGTGGTAATCCTCAGAGATCAAGCTAAGGGGTAGCCATTACACCAGTCACACTTATATACCCTAATGGAAGGTCACAGAAGGTCATAGAAGGTGACAGAAGGTTCTGGAAAGTCCCAGAAAGTGACAGAAGGTTATGGAAAGTTCTGGAAGGTTATGGAAAATGATGGAAAGTTCCAGAAAGTTATGGAAAGTCATGGAAGGAAATCAACAAGAAACAACAACTGACAATGAACTCCGAGCTGAACCCTGACATCACCCCCCTCTCAATGAATGGCATCCTGATGTGGAGTTTTATCAAGGTATTCAGCGGAAGCACCCACTAATATATCTTGTTAACCTCCACCAGTGTGGAGGGTGGGTCCAGGCCAGGTTCCTCTCAAGTTCTACCCCAGGGTACAATTGGAGGGCAAACTCACGATCCAAGTAGCGATTGTTGCAGGTACTGAAGGGGTTGCTGAAGGTTTTAAAGGATGCCTCTTGCACGTACTCCCCTATGGCATTGGGAGTTGTCCTCCCAGTGAATCCCTCAAATGAGTAGGGGATTGAATCTCGGCCAGGGAATATCACATCTCCAGCCTCATAGGACAGGCGAGTGAGGGGTTTCTTTCACCAGGGAGCAGAGAAGATGGGTTTGGGTGGAGCCAGGAGTTCAAGGAGTTCTTCAACTTGTCTAATGTCATTTGGGTCAATGGACCAGTGTGTTGATAGAGGGTAGGATTCAAGTGGGAGGAGACTCTGTTGACTGGATTGACTGTCCATGTTGTGGTAAAGAGGTAACTTGCTATTGAGTGGGTGAATGGAGTAGGACATAAATGAAGGGAATTAAATGTCAGGTGAAGCACGACTTATTTTTTGGGGTTAGAGTGTCACATGTTAGGTCCCTCCCCTCTGTCCAATCAAAGAGGCGTCGCTTGGGAGTTTCCATAAAGTTTTCTAGAGTTTGAAAGGGAAGTGTGGCAAATAGAGTAGCTGATATATGCTGTGGAGCTTTGGGGTTTTGTTGGTGAAATTCCATGACAAGTCGTTTTGCTCCCAAGACATCCTTCACAGGTAAACAGGAATCATCTGCAGGTCTATAACCCTTCAAACAGACTAGGTATTCTAGTCACCCTCAGTAGACCCTGCTGTCTAGGATCCTTTCAACTTTGTACTCAGGGACTCCATCTTTAATAACAGGAGGAGGGGGAGGTTGAGAATGTCGTTCCTGGATTGGATCCTCTTGGTGGGGGCGTAGGAGGTTGACAGAGAAGACGGGGTGGGTGCGACCAAAAGATGGTGAGAGTTAGAGGCCATAGGCATTCTGTGATACAACCTTGTTCACTACATAAGGACCCAACCATTTATGATCCAACTTCTTCATTGGGTGAGTGGTTGTAATATTTTGTGTGTTTAGCCAGACCTCATCACCAATCTTGTATGTGGGAGCAGCCTGGTGGTGCAAGTCATAGAACCATGCCATGTCATCTGTAGCCTTTGATAGGGCAGAGCAAGCTTCATTAGTGGCTCTTTCCATGCGAGTGGTGAATTCATCCAATGCTTCCAATCAGGTTTCTCAGGTTGGTTCTAGTCCAAGTCTTGGATGTTGATCACTGTCAAGCATGAAGGGAGTGGTTTGGGTCACAGAGTGAATTCGATTGTTATATGCAAACTCAGCAAGGGAAATCCAATCTAGCCAGTCATCTTGACACTGGTTTACAAAGAGTCAGAGGTATTGCTCAATCTCCTGGTTGACCCTTTTGGTTTGGCCATCAGATTATGGGTGGTAGGCTGTGGAAGCAGCAACCTTGATATGTAGGAGCTTGTTTAATTCTGGCATGAATTGGGGGATGGATTGGGTGCCATGGTCACTAATGACTTCCTCTGGTAGTCCATGGAGTTTCCAAACAT
>QFEC01004282.1:0-10041 GCA_003316585.1 Gomphus bonarii
GACGTGGAGGAACCTGTTGTCGACTGATAAAAAGATGATCAGGATGCTGACAAGGGACAGGAATTCGGGTCTTACATCCAATAGGAAACTGTCAGCGTCTTGCGATCCTTGGAGAAAACAACTTTCAAATAGTCCGCCCAACCTAAGGATCGCATCCGCTGAGCCTATGATGCGGTTAGAAGGTGATTGATATACCTTCGGAAAGGGCTCACCTGATAATGCAGGATTTCCAATTGGTACGAGAGGGACATCATCTCTAGCGGAACGCTCAACAGACACATCAATAGCAACAAAACCACTTACGCATGAAATTGTAAAGACGCATCAGGGGTGCGTCCACGGCATTTTCTGGCAGCTTCTGGCTGACGGTTTGAGGCTGAGATGGGTCAGGCTGGGATCCAGGTTCGGTAGACTGTGCCTGAGTCATCTCGGCTTCTGGGGTAATCGCGTAACGTGCTAGACGGATATCTGCTTCATCGATAATATACTGTTTTGTAATCCCTGTGGGAGACCTTGGGAAAGCTACCACGAAAGGTCAACTGATTAAGTACCAATTGAGGTCTGATCCATTGAGTTGTAACCTACCTACAACGCCTGTGTCATCCCCACCGACCTGAATGTCAAACTCTGCATCTACCATGAACCATGCATCTCCTGGCTCAGCGCCTCGGAGAGATAAGGATACAGAAAAAAGTCCGGGAACGTGGAAGTGAGCTTGGGCGGATGCTGTGAGTATCCAGTAATTAAGAGGACATATACCGTTTAGCAGTATGCGAGCAAAATAAATGGAAGCAGAGCAGTCCAAGGGTATTGGTATACAAATGGTAGTGGTGAATAGTGGAAGAATAATGGTGAGCTATAAATCTCGATCGCATTGCTTCAAGGAAAGCATACGCACAAACCCAGTATTTGTTCATCTCAACTGGTACGAGTTCAGACATTCGAAGACGGTATCTAATGAGATGATCAAATGAAGAAAGTGTCTGCGCAATGTCATCTTTCGAAAGGCGTCTCGGAGGAATAATGTGTTTCTAAAGAAAAATTAATGATTTTACATTCAACGGTATTCCATCTGGTAGTCACCTTGATAGCGGTTGGAAGACGAAGGTAAGATCCTGTAGTTAAAACATCTAGTGATGTCAAGAGATCGTGGTTTCTCAGCCTGAAACAACTGCGCTCGAATATGTGTCACAGGAGCATGACAAGAGTTTACCTAGCAGGCGCGAGACTATCTCTAGCAAGAGTTATAGCTTCCACGGCTTCTTCAAATTGCGCATTTTGTTCCATCAAAAATGCAGTTATATTCTAGGAAGGAAAATCAACACGAACACAGCGATTTCATTAAGGAGGCCTCACCATGCATTTTTGCACGTCCGCAGCATCCCTGGCCCATTTCACTACCGCGTAAAGCTTGACGACTTGCTTCTTGTGTTTAACGACAAAATCTGCTAGCATACGTTTTCGTGCCGAGTCGGAGGAGCTAGGGAGGCTATTGGGTGGAATGGTCAGATACACACATCGAGCAAGTAGAAAAGACGAAGAGCTAACGTGTCTGCCAAGGTCATAAGCTCTGCGTATATGTCCTGGACCACACGCGAGAGGATTTCAGACAATGTAATTTGTTCATGGTACACCACAGGGAGTTCAGACTCGAGCTCCTCAAGCGTTGGGGGCTCATTTTTTGGGAGATGACCATTAATGCCGTTAACAATGGGGCCTGGGTGGAACGAATGCATGTTTGTGAGTGGTAGTCTTTGGGACATTATGCCACTATGGAGGACGCATGAGCGCCACCGTCGGTATTGTGCGGTGTTTGTATTTCATGTGTCCAATGGGCGCGTGAAACACCCGTTGTGATTGTTCTTTGACAGGTTGGCCTTGTGTTTTTCCTTCGACCATTCATCCTGCTCATGGGTGTTTCTTGCTCCAAAGTCGTTCCTGACGCAACAATGCCAATGAAGTGGCGGAGCAGCGTCATAACGGAGGGCATTCTCAGGCAGCCTTCTGCGTGGCTCGTATAAGCCGCCTCGGCTAGTGGCTTAGTAGTGCGTAATCATGATTGAGCTACTGGTTCTTTGTATATCGGATTTGGCTACTCAATATGCACCATATCTACAGTGTGACCAGGACGTTCCTGAAACATTTGCATTAACTACTATTGTCGGGGATATCTCGGTTCATGATCTTGCCGTGTGATGCAGGCTGGTTGGTACGAGGGACGATCTCGTTTGGTGCTATTCATGAGACGGTAGGGCATGTGAAGATGGATCTGAGCCGACGGCCACAGAAGCCTGCCGACCTTCTCTCGACGTCTTCACCATCGCAGCCTATTGCCGGGGCCATGGTGTTTTGAACTACGAGAAGGCGAACTGGTACACGGGCCGAAAGCAGAAAGACCACACTAGGGCTGCTCCTCCCACCATGAGGTGGCTAGGCGCCATGCGCATATGGCGAACGACGTCTATGCCATACTAGCGTTGATAAAAGGGCACGTATCGGTGGTCGATGCTGTTGCTGAGCTCGTCACGGGTGCAGAAAAGGAAGCAAAGAAAGAGTGATCGTGCAATTCGTATAGAGAGACAGATTAGAAGATGAGGGACCTAAGCGAGCCCCTACAGGCAATGTTTTCATCCGACGACGGTGTCCACGTGCCGGACATTCCCGATGAGACGTAGCGAGCAAGTAGTCAGTGTCCAGCTCTAAGCACCAAGCCATGTCTCTTTCTCCTTCTACCTCGGTCTCCAACTCTGAAGCTCCTCATAAAAGACGGCGTACTAGCGTATCTAACGCAAACGGCGTTGCTGGGGGGCAGCCGGATGCTGAAGGCTCAAGCACGCAGGATAAGACAAGTACTCTCGCCCATATCCCCAAGCGAGGGGCCAGGGCCTGTACAGCATGCCGCAAGGGCAAGAATCGGTGTGAAGGCGAGGTGAGTAGCCCCATTTTTGACCGTTAGGTTCCACTCATCGAGGCCCGGCGGCCCGGGCAGGCTCCGTGCCGTCGCTGTCAACTGAGTGGTACACTCTGCGTCTTTGAGAAACCAGAGAAAAAACATGTATCCCTCTTGCCCAGTGGTTCCATCGAGTAAGTCTTGTGCAGTCGCTTAGTCGCTTACATGTCTATATACCCCAATAGGAGGATCTCACGACTCGAGGGACAATATCTCGTGTGTGCATTCCTCGATCCTACCTATTCTGTCTAATCGCCATCCAGGTCATGCAGAGCCAGATGATAGGCATGCAGTCCTCGCTTGACCGCATCCTCAGTGCAATTCAGGCAAACAATGCCCAAAATGCTAGCTACAATCCACAGCCTCAATTTTCTCATGCCATTCCCGCTGGACATCCCTCGCCCTACGCCTCGTCTAGTCAGTCTTCTAGAGGCCTTGACTATTACTCTCCGCCCAGCGTAGATGCTGCGAGGCAGAATGGGGGCAGGAATTTTCCTCCGCTCCCTGGCTTTGCCCCGCCCGTGAGTCACCATACCCCAGTATTCAAACCAGAGCGTGCTTATTCAAAGTGTAGCCGCATAAATACGCGACCTATGGCATTGTGCCGAGTACGGCTGCTTCCTCCGAGGATGAGTCCGAGGACACTTTACCTCGTTCGACCATGAACGCGCCAATTGAAGCCTTGCAGGGTTTGGCCAATGCAGCAGCAGAGGCTGCGGCTGCATCGCCGTCAGACACTCCAAGGTATTGACTTCGTTACGAACTTTGCACAATTTTGCTCATGTGACCTATATTTCTGCAACAGAGTAAAAAAGCACAGGCGTGTAGAACCCATACCTCGGAATGCGTTCCCGAGCGTTCTTGAAAAGGTATGTACGAATTACTCGGAGCCTGGACCCGGATAAAACCGCGCACCAGGGTTTAGTGACAGATCAAGAAGCCCAAGAGCTGTATCATATGTCAGGATACCCATTTCGAAGTCATACTCCTGTTCACTGATCATACATGCACAGATTTTTCTCTGGGTGTCATTTGTTCATTCCCCTTTTTGACCCCTCATACGACACCTATGACAGTCTGAAGGAGAGGACTCCCTTTTGTTTCGATGCCATACTCGCCGTAGCAAGCAAGATTCGCAGTGGCACCGGTCCGTTGACTGGTTTATACTTGCATACACACTGACTCAACAACCCGACAGGTCCGCCTACGCCAACTTTTTACAAATGCTTAGAAGAAGCCCAAGGAATTGCCCGGTCCACCCTCTTCGGACCTATTGTGAGAAAAGAGGCTGTTCAAGGTGCGTACCCTTGCGTTTCACGAAAAAGCCGATGTTCTTACCCTGCCATCAGCTATGCTTCTCTTATCCGCCTGGAGCACAAACGGCTGGCTGCCAAGTGGTCATGCAATGCGAATGGCTTTAGACTTGGGTTTGCACCGAGCTCTTGAGAAACTCACAGACGGAGGTGCAAAACGGAGATCGGAAGAAGAAGAAAGACATCTTGGTAATGATTGCCCTGTCCCATGGGTCTTTCGTCTTACCCTCAACTTCACCCAGTGGTATCAGCTAGAATATGGCTATGTCTCTACTGGTTTGACCATCAGTAAATTATGTTCACTTTGATGTTCTGGGTTCGTTACGCTCACCTTCGAAACCATAGAATGAGCCTGGGTACTGGACGTCCGGTTGTTCTCCGGGACGAGACCTCGATCAAGCATTGTCGTATATTGCTAAATCATCCGATGGCTTCTCCTACGGATGTACGGCTCATCTCACAAATAGAGCTCATCGCGCAGAAAAGTAAGAGTGCCACACAGTTTATACCGCACCGGGATACTTATCTCTGCTGCATGTAGCCCAGATATACGAGACACTGTCTCCACTGAACGGTCACGTCAATCACAACACTCTGGCATTCATACGCCGTGCGTACGTGGCCCTGGACAAGTGGTGGTCCGATTGTGACCAGCTGCATGGTGAGTTCTCATGGGACATCACCTAACCACGTTCATCCATTATCATCCACAGTTGCACAAGACATAGACGATGATTCGCTCATGAGAAAGATCCTTTCCGGAGAACTCTACTATGCAAAGTTGTGGCTGGTCTGTGTTGCATTACGAGGTGCATCGTGGGACAAGATGCCGTTCGATCAACGTGAGCTTGCGTTCCAAGCAAAAGAAGCTGCATCCAACTGCCTGTCAACGTTCCTCGGCTCCCCTGCCTATCGGTGGGTCCTGAAATATTTGTCCGGGGTTTGAAGATGAAAGCTAATGGCTGTTTTCACAAGTGCTGCATTACGGTATTCGGTGCACGACAGCCTCGTCACAGCCGCATTTTCTGGTCTATTCCTCTTGAAGATGGCGAACCTCTTTCCAGCCGAGGTCGACCTCGGAGCGATCACATCACAGGTTGAACAGCTAGCTCACCTCCTGTCTGACGTAGCGGCAGAACGGTATTTATAAACCCTCATTAAGGCTTCATGGGACAGCTGATGTCTTATCGTATCTCGCAGTTACGCGTTAACACTCCGGCTCATGCTCGCTAACTTGCGTCGTAAGGTCGGACTGGCATCTCACAGCCATACGCCCCAGCCAATGGGCACACCGACTGGCACAAGCCCGGATAATACGTTAGTAGTCCCTTCAAATTATGTCGAAAACCCTGCGCCAGCCTCGAATTCCCTTGCCCCATTAACGATGGAAGAGGTCGGCTTTGTGTGGCCTCCAGATAGTGGTATCTTCAGTCCATCTTCTATTCCTGTATGGTTACAAGAGCAGGTCAGTTACATGGTTGTAATGTGTGGTGAAATTTACCAACCTATGCACAGAGTCTAGGTGACCTTGGTCTACCCATTAACGGTTCGGATGGGATATTCTTGAACGTGAGTGACCCACGTGGATGGAACAGGGAAGTTGCAATTATGCCAGAGGCATGGTGATGGTAACTTTCCCGAACTTGCACCAAATCTGTATCCAAATCATCTCCAGGCCCTGGAGTTTTCTTGTGTCTTGTACGTCGTTCCATATACACACAATAATCGCAAAAATCGATGCTGTTCTTTTTTGGCGAGACATGATCTGTATTGGCGACAATAGAGGAACCTAAGAGCAAACAGCTACATGACATACGAATGGATGGCATATGGGAGAAAAGAGACAGTGTACATTTTTACTCTTCTTCACTCTCGTCTTCTTGCTCCTGCAAAAACTACATGAGGTGTCGATGAGGAATACGTATGCACAAGAAAACTATGAATGGTCCACACCTTTACAAGCGTTTCCGTGGCCTTAAGGAAATGTTGTCTCCCTTGCGACTTAGAGCCCTTCTGGTGCCAGTAGATGATTGCTTGATCAGAGACGCAGTCCTGGTTATACAACACCTGGGAAGAATGTTCATCTTGGACAGCTCATACACGATAGCAATGGAAGAAGGAAACATTACCTTGAGAATCTGAGGGAATGCTTTGATGACTCTAGTATCTTCGTAGCAGTATGCCTGGAGGACGTTGATAAGGGCGACCTCCGCCTTGGCTCCATTGCAAAAAGGCTCTATAATCGGAGCGTATTTCTAGAAACGGTGAGATTCACATTGAGATAATGGGAGAAATATCATTACGGTCACTTCGCGCAATGCGAGCGCTTCAATCTGGTCTGGTCTTGCACTCCAGTCGACGGAAGCCATAAGACCCTGCCATATGCATTGGACGAGTTCAGCCTCAGGAAGCGGTCGCTCTTCCTGCTCTGTTTTAATGAAAGCTATTATCTGTGAATATTCGTGTCACTTTTTATTAATGGAAAGGTTTGGCTTGGGACACGTACATCTTCCACAGAGTCCTCCTGCTCACATCTCTGTTTCAAACCGTCAATGAGACCCTCTTTGATCACAGCGAACTGCTTTTTTGTGAACCATTCAGCAACCTGAGGAAGTCCTTCTGCCTTGAAATGGGATTCGAGTGTCTTGGCATCCTGTCTCTGAGGAGGAAAGAAAGCAAGGAGATCTTTGACACCACCTCTCTTGAGTGTGCCAGCAAGGTGATCCATAGACTGGTCGAGGAGATATGTACGGAAGATGACTGTGACTATGTTCAAAGAGACGTCTGAAATATAGTCACACTTTTAAAAAGACTAGCATGGATATAAAGGATAACATTGTGCGGACCGTTCTTGACGAGATGGTCCTTGGTCAGACTCAAAAGAGCACCACTGCTAGCTAAGCCCTGAGAAAGTAGAAGACCGGTCGCAATGGCGAACTTGTCCTGTTGAGATTGGGACCAGCGGTTGGCATACTGGAGAAGGCCGGGAAGGGCGGACTCCTGAAGAGGCTTCTGGAGGTACTTATACCTTGACTGATGTGTAGGGCCGTACAGTTGCAACAAGACAGATAGAGATGCACACCTTCGTATCAGCTTGTTCAAAACATCGACATACTTCTTCATGTCGTCCACCTCGGCGGGCTCCTTTGCCTGGAGGATCGAGAATGGGGATGGCGGTGCGCCATCATCAACATAGCTCCCCCCGGGCTGAAGAAGACCGCCGACAAGTAATATTTCGAAGAGGGCATCGGCATATTTGAGATATTCTAGAGTGGAACCGGCTTGGACAAGTTTCGATGTAAAGGAGTCAAAGTCACCCTCGGGTACGGTTTCGAGGTGTTTATATAGTTGGTCGCGGAAAACTTCCCGGATGATATACATTATTGGTTGCATCTAGGCCTCATATGCAGCATACTCACCTGTTGGTTCGTGCTTTGCTTGGGCTTTGACGGCACCCTTCCTGGCTTTGATACGGACCCCCTGGAGCGAAGGCTTAGCAGTTTGTTGCTGAGACATCCACAGGTTTCGAGTAAAATCGAAAGTCGTGGATACCGTAAAGGAGGGTTACAGCGAACAGTAGGGAGGAAAGAGTGAGGAACTGTAACCGTGAGCGAGGAGCCGTTCACTGACACTGGTTTGACAGTGATTGGTCCGAAATTAGTCGATTTACACAAAACCAAGACAATCACCGCAGTAAATTAGACACAAATTTATCAATATTTAGTACAGGCATAAACCATAGATGCTAATAATTAAGATATGGGATATAGTATTGAACGAGCTTTCAATTTCCTAAACACTAAGGGCTGGTTTTGATGCCAATCCGAATTATAAGCTGGAGGCAAAGCCACCGGTACTCCTTGTGGATACAGTAGGATTACACCAGCATCTTCCTCCCGCACAACAGGTTCCGACCACCCATTAGCTCCATTAGTCTAGCTCTCATTTCCTGTGGTAGCGTCGACTTCGACGTCGAGCTTCGAGATAGAGCAAACCGATTTGGAGGCACTTGACAACACATGTGTGTGGACGACGTTGAAGGTTCTGTGTGGTCTTGTGGACTGGAAAGACTTTCGAAAGATGAACGACGAACGGGTCTGTAAGGTCCCATAGCGAGACGGAACTTTGACGAGACAGAACTTTGACGACAAAGTGAATGCATCTGGTGCTGGTGGCAGGGGTTGTTCCCAGACCCGCGGTGGTTCATAAATCTCGCCATCAAATCTGGGTTTGTAAAAGGTAGGGTGTAAGGCTTGGGTTATTCCTCTATGAGGTCCAATCGAAGCGTATCCTCAGCACGACGTCGCCGTCGCCTACGAGTGAGCAGAAAGATTATACCTAATGCTGCAACTAAAGCTAACCCTCCAAAACCTCTCCTACAATGGCACCAGGTGTACTGTGCATTGAATTGGCTACACCTTAAGCCATGGTCACATTGAGACTGCGTAAAAAATGTTCAGTATAAGGCAAAATACGGTGGCCAGTGTCACTTACTCGTGTGCTGTTGAGTTAAAGTAGAATGGCCGGTTCACATCTGACTGGCTATTGGTGAGTGTCACGGTGTGAATAATGTCCTCTGAGGGCCCATCTGCAAGATATTGTGGATGTTGGAAATTAGGTGTCAAATCAACTTCAAGTCCCTGAAAGCTGGTTGGTAGCTGGTGGCTGGTGACTGTGGTCTAACGTAACGGTATATGAGGCGTTCGCGTATTAACCATAAACCTCTTGGAATGGGCTTAGACTACACCATAAAGAGCTAAGCGAACGGACAGTCGGGTCCATAGAGCGACTCACCACCCAAGTTGAGGATTTGTGATAGTTAAACATACGTTACACAAGAAGGGGCTCCCAAAAGCGCGACATAGTAGAAAGAATGGTAACTTGTGATTCAAGATTTGAGCCCACGAAGATAGGTAGGATCTCTTCACATTGGGGGTGAGAAGAAGTGGAGGGAGCATACCTTCCCATACCTTGAACAGTGCATTTGAGAACGGTACTACTTAGCTACTGAGCATTGTTAATTTGATACCATAGCTGCAAACTCCCAAGCCATTGTTCCCCTGCTTACGGACCCAACCCCCCTTAGTAATGATACATATGACTGCCAGAAATACAGTATTTATCACAAAAATTATCATACAAAGCTAGTAGAGTAACTGACAAGAGATGAGTGTTGAATTCCATTAGCTATGACTACTCTTGTGGACCACGTGGGATAGGAGAGGGAAGCTGATTCATGGCATCAAGACTATAAGGGTTAACTAATAAACCAGTTGGTGGTACTGACACATCTGGCCAGAGATGGTTATAGCTTATTGTAGATGAGAACAGACATGTATGAGATGGGTTAGGTGATGCTGAAAAACTGGATGTAGCAATTGGCCAAATGTTAAGTACTGAAGATGTACTACTAAGTATCAAGGTCAGACTACCTAGTCTGAAGTGGAATGAGGTTATCTAAGGCTGAAGGGTCTTGACTGAGGCTGGTGAAAACTGACTGAGATGATCCAGTCACACTTGTCTCAGTGCTCACGAGGGTTTCACAGGGACTTGGCTTTAAATTGTATGTTGCATCCTCTTAGATTGTCTTGTCCCTAATTTTGAGGTTGTGAGGGTTTACAAGGGATTGTGAAGGTTTGTGAGGAGTAGAAAGGATGAGAGGGGAAAACTCAGTTGATATTCAAACTTGTTAAAGTAATAAAGTATTGTAGATCAACTTATAACTGTGTGAGCTATGGCAAAAGAACTGGAGCTCAACACAGTACTATCTACAGTATA
>QFEC01004296.1:2493-13084 GCA_003316585.1 Gomphus bonarii
AGGCAAGGGAGGAGGCAGTACAGGTGGGTCTCATACCCTTGGAGGTAACATGGCTAGCTTACATCCTTCATTTTTTGGATGTTTACAAGGTGGTGGCACCCAAGGCTTTGAGCTCAGGCAGGGCAGCATGCAAGCACTGCTGGAGGTGTGGGGATGAGTGTGTGTGTCCCTCTGTGGGCAAGAGGACTTCATACACCAAGTGCATGGATTGCAAGGTCTAGTTTGTTAAGGTTGAAAGTAAAACTAGATTTTGATAGCTCAGGATGTTCCTCCACCTCTTTAACCATTTATCAACTGTTTCTGTAATAAAACTGTTTTGTTGTTCTTGCAACAAAATCACTGGAGTCCTTCCAGTCAATCTGGCACTTTAGCACCAGTACTGGGTACTTGGATCTGATTTCTAAGAGTAGCATAAATCCAATAACAATTGAATGAACAGTCTGTGGTGCTCAAAACATAGTGAGCAAATGAATCTGAGTAACAAGAACCTATCTGGAAAGTTTCCAGATCTTGAACAATGAGTCTGAATGGTAGAGTAACAATTTTATAGTTAAACTGATTGAGTACTGGTTTAGACAAGTAAATAATTGATAGACAATTATTTGCTGGAGTACTACCTATGAGACTTGTAGTACTTATAAAAAAGATCAATCCCTAACTAGTGACAAAGAGAAAGAGGAAATAAAACTACATCTGGTCAGAAGTGGCTGAATAACATGCTATATGAAGTTAGTGTTAGGATCTCACCTCATGAGATCCCCACTCACTCAGTCATCATGATTGAGTAACCCTTTCACCTATTTGAGTAATTCCACTCAGCCCTTTGTTTACTCAGCTCAGAGTCTAGACCTTGCTCTGTTTATTCAGTTATTTTCTTTGCACATGGTGCACCTTCCTATTTTAGTATCTTCTATTGCCTCACACAACAATCATTGTAACACACCTTGCCCAAACCTTATTCTTACTCATCCCTGTTTCACCTCACCTTTGTTTTAATTCCCATTCTGGAAATCCCCTTGTTCTTTTGATTTGAAATCATTCTGACTATTTGAAATACTAATCTAGTATATAATGTGTATGTAAATTAGTAGTTCTGTAGTCAGAAATTGACTAAGATTATGTTGAGCTTTTCTGTCAGACCTCACCCTCAGAAATTAGGGATCTTATGGGATCTGGACAGCACAGCACATAAGCTGAAGCCAAGCCCTACTTCAAACTTTGCTCATTGTCACAACCTCATGCAAACTCTACCCAAGAACTCAGCTCAACCTGTTTTTTAACAGTTAGGCAGTTGTGTATAGTATACCTGGGCTATTGGAAATAGGGGAAATGATTGCCAATTGCTCTTAAATCTTTCTTCCTTTGATCCTCTTATCTTCAACATGCTATGCTATATCAGTAGCATGCTGTAAAACCTCTGAATTGGTTAACAGCCCCAGTAGTTGCATATATGGACTTGCCTACTCTCTCCCCTTGTTCCTATCCACTCTGAACCTTTTCTGTTTCAATTGTGAGTTCTTTCCAATGTATTTATGCTCTATCTGATGCCTGTCATGACCCTGCTTCTTCCCCTAAGTCTATTCCACCTCTTCACTACTTTAGTGTTAAAAGGCAAGAAGAAGGCTAGCAGTGAATTGGAGGAGCCTGAGGGGGTGCACCCTAAGAGGAACAGAGTGGAGGTGGCTCTTAGACCCAGGGTTAACATATGGATAGCTGAGTTTGGTCCAATCCTCAGGACCATGGGGTCAGATGTCTAGAGAATTTCCAATGCACTGGAGTTGGCCAATGAGCTGAAGCAGGAGGAATTAGGGGTCAGGATTCAGTGGAGCACAATGCAGAGGGTGGAGGAGCAGAAATGTTAGAGTGATCATAATAATAACAAATAATAATAATTTGTGTGTCTTAATTTTTCATTGAGCAAGTAGTAAGGGTTCTGGTTTGTGAGGGTAAGCTCAGTAGAAGTTGGAGATGACTTTAGCAGCCTTGGTAAGTTCTGATGCTGGAAGCCAGGAGGTTGAGATGGGGAGACTCAATTAGGGAAGTCATTCAGAGTTGAGCATGGAGATGTGAAAGATGGGGTATATTTGTCAAAGAATGATTTGATTAAGCTTCAGTTCCCTTGGTTGGTTTGACTGAAGTTCACATATGTTGAATTATCACAAATCTCTCACATACATTCAGTCCTCACTTTGGTCACCTTTGTTCATGTACAGTCAGGTATCCCCTGTTTCCATGTCCTATTAGTTACATTCCTTATTCCTCATTTCCTATCCCAGTCTTTTATCCCTTCTCTTGTTTAGTATTTAAATGTGATTCTGTTCATATATGTAATTCAGTCAGAAATCAAATAAGTCCTGCATCCTTTTCTACATGGCCATTTGCTCAGTCCCAAACAATTTGGCTACTGACTGAAACTTCTGAAATACAGTGACACAACTAGAATGTACCTGAGTGGGTGTAACTCAATAAGTTGAAGCCAAGTCACATCTGGTCCTGGGTTCATTGGCCTGAACTGAACCTCAGTAACATTTGTTTCAGGTTAAGCTATTCCTAGTTTTAACAGTATTACACACATGTTGTCTGGATGTCAGAGTGTGAAGGAGATGGAGCCTACTTGAGCAATTATCTCAAAGGGGCCTAAACACTTTTTTGAGAGTTTCTTTGATGGTCTCATAGTTTGGATATCATCAGTTTTAACAAAGACTTTGTCACCAATCTTGAAGTCTGGGGGTGGAGCTTGGTGACAGTCTGCAATGTTGAGTATTATTGTTGAGCTTCAGATATGATCTTTTGGAGTAGCACCTAAATACAAAAGACAAACTATATGACATAAACTTAAGTTGCGTTTTGAAATATACCAGCATGACATTAATTCAAGTCATAGGTTAGGCTGAAACTGACTGGTTTATTAAGAAAACTAACTAAACTACTTATACAACTTTGAATGGAAAAACTATACTAAAGGAATGAGATTATAAGTGATATGCATGTAACAGAAGTGTATGTGCATATGCATGTGAGTACATGCAAGAATAAAAATAAGTAAAATATGCCTTTTTATTTTCCAACAGTTTGAGGATTGGTAGTTGCATTAGTAGTCCATGGGGTTAATGTCTCTGTGATTTAGAGCACATACAAGTAGTACAGGATTTAATGTAAGGCTTGAAGGAGCTTAGGAGCTTGGGCCAAATGTAATCTCTATGGATGAGTTTGAGCATGCAGTTCCATCTGAAGTGTCCAAAGATTGGGTGATCATGCTTTGTTACCAGTAAGCAAATATATCATTTATGAAATTATGACACTTATGAGACTTGTAACAAGCATGTGACATGAGAAACCATGGTAACTGAAAACAGCAATGCAGTTAACTCAGACAAACATGAAGGTGTAACAGCTGAGGTTTGAGAAAAGTCTGAGAGGGTTTTATACATATTAGCCATCAAGGCCATGTGTAGAGATGAAAAGAAGAATGTATGGTCCTAGCTCCCCTAGCTCCTATGTCCATACTGGGGCTGATCCCCATTTCTATTAACACTCCCCTAAATGGTTTTGGGTCCAAGTAGTCCTAGTGATTTGACATTATGCTTGTGTTGAATTTGTGGTAGGAGCTTTGTGAGTATATCAGCTTTGTTATCTTCCAAGGGGACATGTATGACTTTAATGTCTCCTTTGTCTACCCTCTCTTGGACATAGTGGTGGCATACATAGATGTGTTTGCATTTTGCATGGCCTTTTGCATTCTCAGTAAGTGTGACTGTGCTGGTGTTATCATTGTAAAGGATCCTGGGTCATTCCTGTTTCAGGCCTGCTTTTCTCATAAAGGAGTGCATCCACATATGTTGTTGGGGTGCTCTTCTGAGTGCTATATACTCCACCCCTGTCATTGAGAGTGTGATCATGGCTTGGCATTTTGAGCTCCATGAGACTGGTCCACCTGCCATACTGAAGATGTATCCTGAGGTTGATTTGTAAGTTATCTCATCTCCTGCATAGTATGAGTCTCAAAATCTGATTGGCTTAATCCCTTCACTCGAGTTCCAGTAGTAGGAGAGTTTGTAGTCTATAATACCTTTGATGTATGTGAGAACATGTTGTAATGCTTTCTAGTGTTGTGGTCCTGGGTTTGACTGGTACCATGCAAGTACATTGACTGCAAATGAGAGATTGGGGCAAGTGACAGCCTGTAACCACATGATAGACCTGAGTGCATCCAAGTATGGCTTGTCCATCATGAAGTGTGTGTCTTTGTTGGTAAGTGGAATATTGAGGTCAGTCTGTGTAATACTGGTGGGGAGTGGGGTAGCTTTAGGGTTGCAGTCTTTCATCCCAAACTTTTCCAGGAGTTGTTCACAGTAGGGACATTGGGAAAGAGTAATAGTACCTGTATCATTGTCTCAGTTCATGCTCATGCTGAGAATATACCTTCCACCGCTGGGTTCCTCTATCCTCTTGATGTTATACCTGTTATACAGAGGGAAAATTTCATTTATCATAACTAAAAAGACTAAAAAGACCAAAGAAAAGAAAAGAAAGGACACATAGTATCTAGAGAATTTACAAAAAGATCCAAAAGGACAATTACCATTTTTCTATTATCTATGAGTATCTACATGTACAACTATGTGCAGCTTTTGGTTCCGATCCAATTAGCACCCGAGTGGCTATGGGATCAGATGGGCGGATTGGAGGTATGAAGGATCACCGAGAGTATAGGAACGAAGGGAAAATTAGGGGAAACATTGAAAATAAATATGAATGAGGGGGATAAGGTCCAAAGTCAAGTGGGACAAGGGAAAACTGAAAATGAGCACATATATGCACTCACCGGAGCTGTTTATCATATCTGGGAGTGTAGCACACACTGCAGGTACAGGGAACTCAGGGGATTAAAGTTAAAGAAGAAAGGAAGCAAAAGGAAAGACATTTGATATATTCTGGGTAGCATATATGTGACTGCCTAACTACGTGCGACACGGAGCACTGTCGCTTCAATTCCATAAAGGATTTATTCCTTCTTTTGGACCACTAACCATTTGAAATTGCAAGAATGTATATCTAGTATAATGCTAGCCAGTAATACACTAGTGATACATGCTAAATCGCCTGTCCGCTCCTTGTTCTGTTCGGCACTTCACTAAAATCCCAATTAGGAAACGCCCCTCAGACTCGTTGTTTGAGATCTGAAACTTTTCAGATAGGTTACCAACAGTTGCATATTGTCACTAACAAGTTTTTGAGCATAGCACTCAACTATGTGTATTTCTATTGATTTTACAAGTCACTTGGAATTTCCGACCAATCTCTCAGTACTGGCACTAAAGTGCAAGATTGCCACTTCTGTAGAGAATAACATCTTCTCGTCACCACCATCCAACACATATTAGATAGTAAAAATACTCTTATTATCAATGCCAATTACCAAGCTCCCCTATTGCCTTGGCTTCCTCCAGATGCAGATGTTGATCCTCCTAAGACTATAGGTACATGATAACATGTATTCCCAATTGACAAGTCAATGTTGTATGCATGGGTCTGCCTTGGATTGATAGTATCCTAGTGCATCAAACGTGCCATCCAGCTCATCCTCCCAGTCATGCACTCCTTGCATCATGCCATATATTGTTTATCAACTCTGTTTACCATGTCTTCCTCCCCTTGGAAAATGAAACCAGGTGCTTGGTCCATGTAGACTAGGAACTTGTTCTTGCTATTCAAGTATGCAGTGATAAAGTCAACCCGCCAAGGTTATAAGTCATAGAATGTGATGATTGTGCTCACCATCCATACTGATTCCAAGTGGGCAATGGAGGCATAAGTTTGTCCAAAGTCAAGTCCTGGCATCTGAGTAAAGCCCTATGTGACAAGGTGTGCTTTTCTCTTAGTAACTCTACCCAATGAATTGTACTTCAGGTCATAAGTCCATTTTGAGCCCACAACTTCCCTGTCCTTTGGATGTGGAACCTTAGTGAAAACCTCCTTATCCTCCATGTTCTTCATCTCTGCTTCTATTAGTGGCATCCAGAGGTCCTGCTGCTTGACCATTTCAGTGTAAGATTTCAGTAAGAAGGCATCTAGACTTGGGTCAGTGAATGGTAGGAGGGCTCTTGTCATGTTGAAGTCTGGGTCATGGTCAGGGTCTATGAGTCGAGTATGTGCATAGTTCACCTGCATGGTTGCACCCTTATCTATTGCCCAAGCCTCATTACCCTGTCTGGCTGTGGCTATGTGTTGTTCCTATTCATGTTCTTGTGCTGCTGTTGTTTGGGTGGCACTGTGCCTGGAGTGTTGTAACATTCTGACTCTTTATGAATGTCCCAGAGTTTTTGTTGAAAAGTTTGCAGCCATTGCAGCTGTAATACCCAATAAGGTAATATTTGACTGATTCTAGGCTCAATTTTTGATGGGTTGACCTCTTTAGGTACCTGTTAAGTCTGGAGTCAGAGATGTCTTGTCTGGGATGTCTGGAGTGGTCAAAACTGCTGATTCAAGCTGGGATATGGAGTTGAAAGGACTTGGCTTCAACTTATGTGTTGCACCCTCTTGCATCATCTTGTCCTTGGATTTATGGAGCTGTGGAGCGGAGGTGCAGAGTGAGAATGGAGGTAATGAGGTAAGACTAAATTGATATTTGAACTAGGGAATTAGCTACGAATACATGGAGGTTTAAATACATTCAGAGTGTGGGATTAATATGGAGCAGCGTTGTCTGAATGCAGAGGAGTTACTATACTAGGATGCAGAGATGCTAAACAAGAGATGGGGTCATGTGGAACTATAGAACATACTAGAAGATGACATGGAAGATAATAGAAAGAGTGACGTGGAGGTCCATGTATTGGATTGATGATGTGATGGGGATGACGGGAACAGAGTATGGAGTGTGCAGAGGTCACATGGAGGTTGTCCATGTTGTGGAGTACAACGGAGGATAGAGATCTGTCTGGAGGGCTGAGATCAATCTGGAGGGGTGCAGAAATGAATGATTAATGGGCGCTAAGGGCAGAGATATGTCAGAGGGAATCTAGGATATAACAGTACCTTTGCATATGCTGTACATCCAAAGGGTCTGTTAAGAACAGGTTGAGCTGAGTTCTTGGTAAAAGCTCACATGAGGTTGTGACAATGAGTGAGGTTCAGAGTAGGGCTTGGCTTCAGCTTATGTGCTGCGCCTTCCAGATCTCATATGATCCCTAATTTCTGAGGGCAAGGTCTGATGGAAGCTTGGGGTAATCTTAGTTGATTTTCTGACTACAGAACTACTAATTTACATACACATTATATATGAGATTAGTATTTCAAATAGTCAGAATAATTTCAAATCAAAAGAACAAAGGGGTTTCCAGAACGGGAATTAAAACAAAGGCGAGGTGAAACATGGGTGAGTAAAAATAAGGTTTGGGCAAGGTGTGTTACAAAGATTGTTGCATGAGGCAATGGAAGATACTAGAATAGGAAGGTGTGTAGGGTGCATGTTTTGGAACCCAAGAAGCTGTGACAAAACTTTGGTGTGAGCAAAGCCAAGTCAAGTTCTCTGACTAGATACAGTAGGACAATAAAAAGCACCTACACAGACTATTTTAACAGAGAACCCAATTAAGAAATTATACTCTGGAGAATCAAGTAACCAGTTATTGTAAGTATTACAATAGTGATTAGTATGACCTCAAGTAGTTGTGCAAAATAAATCTACTGATACTGATCTGGGTCTTTTGTCCAAAGATAATATTTAAGGGGGTTTTGTCAGGTACTTGATAACTACTTGTAGAATGAATAGTTTAAGGATTTAGGCTATTAGTTCTACTCTAGTTTTTGTTGAGGTTATCTGGCAGAGATTTGATGGTCCAGGGGGATCCTAAGCTACTACTTAGTAACACTATATTTTGTGTAGGTATAAAAGCTTTATTGTTCTGGCAATAAAGTCTTCCAGAGGCTTTCTGGTCAATCTGGCACTTTAGTGCCAGTACCGAGAGCTTGGTACTGATTTCTGAGACCACTGTAAATCCAATAACAATTGGATTTGCAGTCTGTAGTGCTCCAAAACTTGTGAGAAACTAGTCTGATATAACTGTGACCTATCTGGAGTGATCCAGAACTCAAACGATGAGTGTGAAGCGGTAGAGTAATGAAATAGTAGTTAAACTGATTGAGTGCTGGTTCAGACAAGGAGAGAATAATTGATAGTCAATTATCCAGTGAAGTACTGACTACAAATAGTTATGATACTTATAGATATTGTGTCCCCTGAGCTACTAGTGAAGAGAAAAAGGAAATACAACTGTATCTGGTGAGAAGCGACATATTTTTGCGCTGTATGAACTTAGGCAGCCACATATGCTATACCCGGGTTATTGCAAATAGAAAAGGATGGCTGTAACTTGTTCAGATCCTTCCTTTTATGATCCTCTTATGTCTCGTATGGTATCCAATACTAGTAGCATGCTGTACAGCTTGTAGATTGATCAGCGTTCCTTGGTTGTGACATACAGTAGGGGACAAAACTGTTCACATGTTGTGAACACTTTGATTGTGTAGCAAATAATGCAATTATCACATAACCATAAAATCTGATATAATTTATCATGATAGCCCTGCATCTTAGCTTGAGGTCACTCACCAGGATGATTATGTAATTCTCAATATTGACCAAGATATTAATTATTTAAAATAATCAAACATGTGAATGGTTTTGTCCCCTCTATTTTTTTCATCAAAAAATGATACATACAGAGCTCAAAATCATGTGACATGTCATGTGATATCACATGATCATAACTAAGGTTTTTTTCTATCCAAACAACACCAAATACCCCCTTGTTTTCAACCATGTTCCACCTGAACCCTCTTCCACAACTCATGCACTTCATTAGGGGGGTTTTCATAGTCAGAAAGGCATTTTTTGACAATATTCCAGAGGTGTTCAATGGGATTCAGGTCAGAAGACTGAGCTGGCCACTTCATGACCTCATAACCATGGTCAGAAAACCATTGGATAGTCTTCTTGCATGTGTGCCTGGGGTTATTATCCTGTTGGAAAATGATGTCAGTAGAATCTTTACCATAATACTCCAGGCTAGCTGGAAGATCTTCATACAAAATCTGTCTGTACAACTCCCCATCCATCCTCCCATCAATTTTGACAGCATATCCAGGTCCTTCCCATAGCATACAACCCCATACCATCACAGAACCTTCACCAAACTTCAGTGTTCCCTCAACCAGCCTATCATTCAAAGGCTCTCCAGCCTTTTTATAGACCCACCTCCTTCCATCTGACCCCAAGTGATTGATTTTGGTCTCATCTGACCAGACAACATGCTTCCAGTCCTCTACAGTCCACTCTAGATGAGCTTCTGCAAACTCCCTCCTTGCCTTCCTATGCCTTGCACTAAGAAGTGGCTTCTTCTTCACAACTGCCTTCATCCCTGCCTTCTTCAGGTGCCTCCTGACAGTTTTAGAGGGCAAGGGTTGATTAAGAATGTTTTTGAGCACCTGGGTGCCTTGGGTCACATTCTCAATCTTCCCTCTTTCCATGAGATGCATGATATGATAGAGATTGGAGGGGGAAATCTTGGAAGGGTGACCACCAGAGGACTTGGTGATGTCAGAGGACTTGGTGATGTCAGGACAGTGTTTCCTGTGAATCTTGGAGATGAAACCAACAGAGACACCAAGGTAGGAAGAGATATAATGGCCAGAATGACCAGTTTTAAGCAGTTGGATGAAAGAGTCAACTTTGGTAGCAGAGAGGAACTTCATGGTTGAAAACAAGAGGGTATTTGGTGTTGTTTGGATAGAAAAAAACCTTAATTATGATCATGTGATATCACATGACATGTCACATGATTTTGAGCTCTGTATGTATCATTTTTTTGATGAAAAAAATGGAGGGGACAAAACCATTCACATGTTTGATTATTTTAAATAATTAATATCTTGGCCAATATTGAGAATTACATAATCATCCTGGTGAGTGACCTCAAGCTAAGATGCAGGGCTATCATGATAAATTATATCAGATTTTGTGGTTATGTGATCATCGCATTATTTGCTACACAATCAAAGTGTTCACAACATGTGAACAGTTTTGTCCCCTACTGTATATGCACCTGTTTTGGCTTTCCCTTTGTCCCAAACTCCTCCGGACCTCTTCCGTTTCATTCTAATCATATTTCCAATGTATTCCCACTGTGTCTGCTGTGTTGAAAATATTATTAGATTACTTAGTCACTTGACTCTAGGGCAAGCAGACAGATAAGAGGTGGGAATAGATCTTATTACTTCTTCTTGTTCTGGGAATAGAATGTCAAGACACTAAGGGGTTCTAAAAGCTTTTTTTATTCTAATCTAATACATACAGTGGGGGACAAAACTGTTCAAGTGTTTTGAACATTTGTGTTGTACTGTAAATAACAGGAGGATCACATAATCAAAAAATATGATGTAATTAGTGGAGATAGCCCTGCTTCTGAACTTGTGGTCACAATCAATATGAATACATAACTCTCAATATTCATTGAGATATTAATTATTTAAAGAAATGAAGCATTTGAATGGTTTTGTCCCTCACATTTTTTAAACAAGAAATGGTATA
>QFEC01004306.1:0-12328 GCA_003316585.1 Gomphus bonarii
CTACCAACACCTTACAGCCCCAACTGAAACCACTAGAGCCGACTCTGTTGAAAAGTCGCGCTTACTCGTCGTTTGCCATCAGGGGATATCGCTTATAGTAGAATATCCATAACACTCTAGAGTTAACTAAAAATTCTCTCATTACCATACTTTATATTCTTGTTTCCATCCCTTGTGCAATATCTTATGGCAACCCATTCTCTATATAAGTAACTAGTCCTCATGTATGTATTCTCCATTCAGATTATTGACTAAGTTAGACATGTGCTACCAGTACTTAAGTTAGTAGTCCAACTGTCCGGTACCAAGCATCTTGGACCCCTACCGAACATCAGTCCAAAATCCAGTGGCACAGGCAGGAGGATTGGCACAATGTAAGAACGTTGAAGCCAATGCCACATCCAAATCTTGGCTCATTGGACCGAGCTGAACCACCCAAACCAAGAGCATGTGTGCACGCACTTAACATGAGGTTATAACTTTGGGTGAGGTTCGGAGTAGGGCTTGGCTTCAGCTTATGTGCTGCACCATCCAGATCTCATAGATTCCCTAATTTCCAAGGGTGAGGTCTAACTGAAAAGCTCAAGGTAATCTTAGTCGATTTTCTGACTACAGAACTACTAATTTACATATGCATTATATACGAGATTAGTATTTCAAATTAGTCAGAAAGAGTTCAAATCAAAGAACAAGGGGGTTTCCAGAATGGGAATTAAAACAAAGGTGAGGTGAAACATGGATGAGTAAAAATAAGGTTTGGGCAAAGTTGTTACAAAGACTGTTGCGCGAGGTAATGGAAATTACTTGAATAGGACGTATCATGAGCAGAATTGTGAAATGAATAAACTGAAGCGAGGTCTAGAACTAGGATGAGAAATCAATGGAGACTGAGCGGGGTTTCTAGAATAAGAAAGAGAACACTTAATCATGATTGACTAAGCAAATGGGGATCTCACTTTGTGAGATCCTAACAGTATCCCTCCCTTGTGGCTGAGCCCACAAGGCCGCAGTAGTCAACCTCAGGCTGAAAATTGAGTTCGAATTTTCTCAGGTGAGAAAACTATAAAGGTATGGTGTGAAAAGACCAACTCATGTCTTCATCATCTGTCACTGGCCCTAGTGTTCTACCATCCATGTTCAATGCCAATGAATTCATTTGGAGTGTCACAGCAAAAAACTAATTGATATGCAAGAACCGTGGATTGAAGGGGCGAAGTCCCTAAGTGACAGGGTCAGTGAGCAAGGTTCTCAGAACCTCTGGTTGTGCTGATTGATGATTTTTTTTACAGTATGTTCACCTCCAGATGATGTACAACATCAGTCTGGAGGGAAATGCATTCATTGTTTACTGCGATGCAAAGCATGCACAGCGGTGATGACAGTATGTGGAGAAATGCAAGGAGTGCTGAGGCTCCATGCACTACTGCACAAAGTGAGGCAACACCTGTCTCCATTGGGTCATTGACCTGTATGGGGACATTGACCTCAGTGCGTATGTGTGGTACTCGGAGTTAGGTGTCAAGTGCTCCATCGAGCAGAAGGTGAGGGCATTGAGGGGGTGGAAAAGCCCAAAGAAGAGCATGGGCAAAGGGAAGCAGAAGGAGAGCAAGGTGAGCGAGGATGAGGATGGGTGAGAGGTTGAGGCCAAGTTTGAGGGGGGTTCACCAGAGGATGAGGAAGAGCCTGTGGGTGATTTGCCAGAGGTTGAGGGAGCACCAGAGGTTTGGTATAGGTGGGGAACGAGGGATGAGGTGAGGTTAGGGTGGCTGTTGAGGGCAAACTCACCCTCAATTATCATGCTGGACAGGTCACCTACTCGGTGCCAACACCCTTATTTTTGTCTCCAGTGGTATCACCAACACCTATTCCATCTCCACCACCACTTCCACCACCAATTTCACCACCAATTTCACCACCAATTTCACCACCTCGCTTGGTTGTGCCTCCAGCAGAAAGGCCTCCAACTTCACCTGTCTTTGCATTGACAGACGCAATCCAAGAACTGAGCAAGGTTGTGGTGAGTCTTTGGGAAGAGATGGCTGAGGCAAGGAAGGGGATAGAGGGGTTGCAAGAGGAGCTGGCTGAGGTGAAGGAGGGGTTAGAAGAGCTGTGAGAGAACAGCCAGTATCATAGAAGGTTGGTGAAAATGAAGTTGGACAAGGCCAAGGAGAGTAACTTAGAAAGGTTTTTTAAGGCTTCCAGAGGTGTAGATAGGATGGACAAGGGGTTCATAAGTCATCTAAGGCAGAAATCATAATAGAATGTAATTTTTTTGTTTTTTTTTGAGCAAGTGAAAAACTTTAAGACAATAATGAGGGACTTAGAGAGAGGATAATGGTCCAGGCTTAGTTGGGTAGGACTTGTGGAAGTCTTGAATGAGCTTGGATGCATTGTCAACCTTGGTCACAAGGATCCATGAGGTTTCTTCATCTGTGCCTTCGTAACCTCCCCACTGTACCAAGTATAGTAACTTGCATGCCTTGCATCTGTTATCAATCTTGGAGTCTAGAACTTTGGTGACTTCAAATTCTGGTTTGCTGTCAATGATAACAGGAGTCAGGGGTAACTGAGTACAGTTTGGGATGGTGTTGTGTGAGGTTGGTTTGAGCATTGAAACGTGAAATACGGGGTGTACTGCTTTCATATAATCTGGGAGTTTCAGAATGACTGAGTGAGTACCAGGACATGCAATGATTTCAAAAGGACCCAAAAACTTCTTGGTGAGCTTCTTGGTAGGACATGTTGTTCTAAAGAATTGTGCTTTGATGAATGTGAGGTTTCCAACCTTGAAGTCTGGTGCTGGAAGTTGTTTGGTATTGGCTGAGGTTTGATATGCCTGCTGGGCGGCGAGGATAGCTTGGTGAAGTTCCTGATGAAGTTTGTCCAGGTCTATAACGAAGTCTTGAGCTCTCAAAGAAGTGAGGTCATGCTTGGGATGAATAGTGAGGTTCAGGTGGTAGCCCTTATTGATGAAGAAGGGTGAGATTCCAGTCGTAGCACTGGGAGCATTGTTGTAGGGAAACTCAGCAAGGGGAAGGAGCGAGGCCCAATTGTCCTGTTGGTAGTTGCAGTAGACACGGAGGTACTGTTCTAATGTTTGATTAGAACATTCAGTCTGACCATCACCTTCTGGGTGGTAACCCAAGGTGTAGTGTAACTTCATGTCCAGGGCTTTCCCCTAGAGAACACCAGAAGTGTGACACAAATTCTGAACCTCAGTCAGAGGTTACATGGGATGGGATGCCGTGCTTTGAAAATACATGGAGTACAAAGAGCTCGGCAAGTTGGGGTGAGGTTATCGTGTCAGTGGTAGGGATGAATATTCCTTGTTTGGAGAATCAGTCGACAATGACTAGAATGGCTGTAAATTCTGAAGAGGCTGGGAGCTGTTCAATGAAATCCATGGATATAGAATTCCAAGGCTTCTCTGGAACAGGGAGCTGTTTGAGCAGTCCATAGGGCTCGTGCCATTGTGGTTTACTACACATACAAGTGGTGCATGATTTACAATAGTCCTTAATGTAGGATTTGATGCCAGGCCAGTTGAAGTCTTCTCTGACTAGTTCCAAGGTTTTGTTGATTCTGAAATGCCCTGACAGGATGTGGTTGTGTTTGAAAAGTAAGACTTTTAATCACAAGTCTTGAACCTTGGGAATGTAGATTCATCCATCAAAGAGTAGTAAACCATCTTGGTTGGTCTGCCACTTTGGGTCTTTGGTGGAACCGAGGTGTTTCTGAGCAATAGGATCTGAAGCGAGGTTTTGTTGAATCTCAGTTAAGATTCATTCGGTGTCCATAAGTGAGGTTGCTTGTAAGACAGGGTGAGTGAGGTTTGTTGCTTGGAGGGACAATGTCAACTGATGTTGTTGAGGTTCTGAGGGTTAATAGTGGCATAGTCACTTGCCCCCTCTTTTAGGTAGATGTCCCAACATCTAGTAAGAGAGTCAGGTTTCATACCAAGGCATCCAGGCCTGAAACGTATGACGAGGTTGAACTGGGAGAGGTACTCTGACCATCTAGCCTGTCATCTGGTCAATAGTTTAGTAGTACAGAAGTACTCCAAATTTTTATGATCAGTGATGACATTGATGGGTTCAGCAGAGCCTTCCAGATAGTGTCACCAATGCTGGAATGCCTCAAAGATGGCAATAGTTCTTTGTCATGAACATCATATTTCAGTTCGGGTATGAAAGGCTATGGGGTGGAGTTCACCATCCAAGGTGTGTTGAGAGAGAATTGCAGCAAGGGTATAATCCAATGGGACAGGGTTCACAAGGTTTTTGTACTCCTTGCGTTCCCAATATCTGCTATCAATTTCCAATGCAAAGCTTTGAAGCTCAGCGAGGTACTTGAAGTGAGGAAAATTAAGGAGACTGTCCTTAATACACTTGGGAAATCCCTTGTAAGCTGCATGAGCAAGGGCGGCGTTGTTCCACTGGGTGCAAGTGGAAGCTTGGGTGAAGTTGATGAAGTAGCGAGCAGCTCAATGATGATGCTTCATGACTATTTTTTTGACCTCTATTTCTGCTTACACAGCATTGTTGAAGGGGTCAAAGTTCATTTCAAGTTTGGCATGAAATTCTTCCCAATTTGAGAGCCAGGTAGGCTCAGGAAAGATCTTGCCTAGAATGGCTGGTTCGAAATATTGTAAGGCAGGGCCAGAGAGGTATGAGATGGCATACTGAATCTTTGATGTGCCTGACTTGAAAGCGGATGGGCAATCTCAGAAGTTCAGCATACATTGAAGGAAGAATGTACAGCGCTTAGCTTGATCCATGCTATCATAAACCTCAGGTTCGCAAATTTTGGCTCAGGAGCCTGAATCCACAGTGGCTGGTTGGGCAAGATGTTTAAAAACCCTTTTAATGAGCTTGTCTGAGTTGATATTCATATCAACACTGTGAGCATCTTGGAATGGGTTATCTTCATTGTCTGGGTTGTTATCAGGGGGGCCATTATCAGGAGGCCCAGGTGGAGGTGTTCTGTGTCCTTGGTTTCTGCCTTGACCAGAGTTTTCAGCATCAACCATATTGGGGGAGTGTATGCCCTCAGGTTGTTCAGATATTCATCATAGTTCTGATATTGCTTGCAGATTATACAGGGTTGAGGGTGCCATAACTTGTCTAATGGCACAAATACTGGAACGAGTGGTCATGGTGGACATTAATATGAGATCAGGAGTGTGAGTCAGAAAATACTGTTAAGAACGGGCCAAGCCAAGGTTCTTGCATATTGCTCAAGTGAGGTTTGGAGTAGGGCTTGGCTTCAGCTTATGTGCTGTGCCATCCAGATCTTGTAGATTCCCTATTTTCTGAGGGTGAGGTCTAACTGAAAAGCTCAGGGTAATCTTAGTTGATTTTCTGACTACAGAACTACTAATTTACATATGCATTATATACAAGATTAGTATGTCAAACTAGTCAGAAAGAGTTCAAATCAAAGAACAAGGGGGTTTCCAGAACAGGAATTAAAACACAAAGGTGAGGTGAAACATGGATGAGTAAAAATAAGGTTTGGGCAAAGTTGTTACAAAGACTGTTGCGTGAGGTAACGGAAATTACTTGAATAGGAAAACATATCATGAGCAGAATTGTGAAATGAATAAACTGAAGTGAGGTCTAGAACTAGGATGAGAAATCAATGGAGACTGAGTGGGGTTTCTAGAATAAGAAAGAGAACACTTAATCATGATTGACTAAGCAAACAGGGATCTTGTGAAGCAAGATCCTAACAGTGATGCAGTGATATGTATAGCATGGAGTATCAACATGTCTATCCCAAAGCAGTCCATTTTCTTTTCTCACTCATAACATGTCAAAACAGTAACAATGTACAAGTAGTACTATAGGACATCAGCAAAGAATTAGTTCTTCTTGCCTAAAAAACCAGAATCACTCCTTGTCTTCACCAGTGCTTTGTTTACATCAAACTCATGATTCCCATTGAAGGCTCATCATTCAAGACCTGAATAAATTCAGAGAAGTTTCTAGTTACTATCAGAAGTGTCTCACAACATTTTGAAATCACAGGTCTTTTAATCAATTTACTATTGATTTTACTATTTTCACAGAACTCAGAGCCAACCTCTCAGCACAGGCGCTAAAGGGCCATATTCACCAGTTCAGGCCATTGGATACATACAGATGAATAACATAGCATATATCTCCAGACAAACATCTGACTCAACTCCCCAGCTATCATCCTTAGTTTGAGAACCATACACCACCCCTGAACTACTCTTAATTACATGTATGACCCCCCCTTTATCTTTAAAACTGCCTGTATCATCCTAGGCATGCTTTCTATTAGCTTCTGGCATATCTCTGGTGGTTTTTCAGTCCACTCCTTTGCCACCCTGTCCCATAATTCATGTACTCCTTGGGTGGTGTGTCATAGTGTTGGAGTTTAGCCTTGAGGTATTGCCAGAGGTGTTCAATGGAATTTAGATCAGGGGATTGGGCAAGCCACTTCATGGGAATGAGGTTGTTGTCAGAAAACCACTGCTCTGCATTTTTTGAGGTATGTTTGTCCAGCCCATACACCCCAAAATCATCAAGTTATTCCCCCCTCCATGTTTAACAGTTGGTTTGGTAGTCCTGTATGGTACTGGTTCACCTTGTTGCTTCCAAACATACACCTTCCCATCTGACCCAATCCTATTGATTTTTGTCTCATCAGTACACAACACCCTCTTCCAGTCCTTCAAAGTCCAATTTTCATGGTATTGGGCAAACTTTAGACATTGCTGATGATGAGACCCCTTGAGCATAGGGACTTTCTTCTTTGTTACTGATCTAGAGCCAGCTTCCTTCAACACATTCCTAACAGTCTGAGGAGTGACAGAGGTAGATATGATGGAATTTATGAATTGGGTGGCTTGTACAGCATTTTCAAGCTTCCTAGAGCTGATTTGATGGATAATCGACTGTTTATCATAAGGGGAAAACTTGGAAGGACAGCCACCAGGGTGATTTTCCTTATCCCCCTCTACCTCCCTACTGATCCTGCCAATAGTACCCTTCCCCAGGCCAGTCATAGCTTTAATTTGACAATGGGAATGCCCCTCATTGAGGAGAGAAACAACAGAAGAATGGTTTTCAGCAGAGATGGATTTCATAGTGGTGGTAAGGAGTCAAGGAGATGAATGAACAAAGTTCAACATCCCAAATCAATACAAATAAGCTCACATGACATATTGGTGATTCACATGACCTACTCCTACCTTATACTCGTGTGTAACATTGAAAATCAGAGAAACTAATAGAGGGTCAAAAAACTACCCCAATGAGTGATTATTTTGTTTGACTTATTGAGCAATGGGTTTTGATTGGACTCACATGATTTATTAAGTTAGTTGATACCCAACATGTTCTAGTATATCATGTGAAATTTTCAGAACTTTTGCTGATGTCATTCCTTCACAAGAGGGCACTCCTTCTACTGAAACATGGAATACACTCATCCCTGTAGATACCAAAATGAAGACCAACGTGATGTTCACGTTTGGGCAGGTAGAAGAACCGCAGATGATAATCTTGTTCTCGTAGCCAGTTGGTCACTCTCCATCTGTTGTACTGTTTATGATTCATTTATCAGCAAGGTTGCTATACATTCGGAAAATTAACCATCTGTACCTTTCACGAATGGCTCAATATCATTATTGAAGGTCCCTCTTCAAAACATTCGGGAGGTTAGCTAAACAGACATTGTGATCAGCACATCAACCTTCCAGTTCTAACTAACCAACAAATTTAGCCTGGGTTATTGGGCAATGGCCAGATCCCTGAGAAGTAGGACTCCCACAGAATAAACCTAGAGATGAGGATCTTTTGAGCAGGACAGATACAAGGCTACTCCTCTCCGGTCATTATATCATTGGATTTCAGTATGATGGTTGGTCTTCAGTATTATCTATGTCTACTATGAATTTTAGCCATCCACTCAGGTAGTGGTGTTATTGACTTTCCCATCCCTCTTGTTATAAAACCAATTATCACCTCCCGGACCAGATCTCATACTCCCAGCGTTGCAAGTTCAAAACCAGCCACGCATTCTCAGGTATATTTTATACTTTCTCCTTGCATTTCTTCATTAATTCCCTGTTTGAAAATCTCAGTCGGAGAATAGGAGCGGTAAAACCTGCACAGCAGTCCGTATGCATGACTTGGGCTGCTGCATTACAGGTCAGGTGGCACCACATTGCAACCGTGGCCTGAATCTCGAGGGTTTCAAGATCACTCACATATACCCTCTAAGGGCAAAATCAATGGTGACTATTGTACATATCTCATATATCAACCTGTGCTGATGATTTTTTTACAGGTCCATTTGCTCAATAAGAGACATCCTGAGGCATACAAACTTCTAACTAAACTACCATTTGTTATAAATTGGCAATTATCTGAATTATCTGCATATATTCCAACACTAAAAGCCTTATATCTCCACCAATTTCAACTCTATCATCATGAGACTTTGCAGAGAAGTTACAGACTAAACAAAGAACTCACATGATTATTTTCATGAATTTAGGACTACATTTTGGCAGATACCATCTGCACAGCCCCATACCTTAACACCGAGACCTGCACCACAGTCCGGAATTGGCAGAGGAACAAGCCACTTGGCAGAAGTACATTTTGATATAGATTCTATTTCCATATTTCCTTATGACTACAATTTTACCCCTATCCATTTTCCTATACCAAAAATCCTGCACACTCATGCATACATCTCACATATGGCCACATTAGGCCACCTGCCATATTTGTTCCATCTTATTTTCAGCTTACAAACCACTTTCCATTTTCCTTAAATACCCAGATGTATTTACAGTTAGACAGTCAATTCCAAAGTGAATAAAGTCAGTAGAATTGTCCCTACACTACTCAAATTCAAGTTACACTCGAATATCTTACTCGTGCGCAACTCGAAGGTTAAGCGCCAAACCTTCACACTTTCCTAATCAGGACTAACTTGTTGTATAGAAGATCAGAGACCACAGCTATGTTCACATTTAATTCTACTTTATTTCCATATATTTTCTATATTGTCTCAACTTGTGGAAGAGCCACAAATTGCTGAACTGGCACTTTGATGCCCAGACTGGTTTCCCGGGGCAGTGCCTAAGCAGAGGCAAACCCGGTAATTCATTTATTCAAAGTAGATTCGGAATATCTCCACATTTTCCCAATCAATAAATATGTTTTAAACTCCCATAAATTCTGTTTCCTTCACACCTTATTTGTCCTGCTATTTTGGGGATTTTAGCATTCATATTATTCCCAAAAAGAATATATTTGTGGGGAACCTAACCAGTAACTTTGTCAACCCCCTTTCAACACCATTGAAGGCTGATAGGCCTGAAAATGCTATGCTTTTGTGAGCTGACATCCATGCCTATTTTGATAATTACCAGATTGGAATCTATGTGCACATTCTTTGTTTTGACATTTCAAGATATAAATATTCACTATTGAACTACAGGTGGATAGAAATGTGTATCATTTTGAAAAATCTGGAGCACCTAGCATTGGATCAAACATTTTGAGGCTTCAGGCTATTCCAATTTCCAAACCTCCACCAAAGCTCTATGCTTCATCATCAGGAAACCCAGCCCCAGATGTCAATCCTCATATCATCCACATCCACTTTGAAACTTGTCTCCTGTGGCATGTTGCTGGAGGAGGGAGGGAGCAAGTGTCAGGAGCAATATATGTATGTCACCACCAAGGAACACCAATCGATCTACTAGTCATACAGTGTGCAACTGATATTGGGTAGCATACGAGACATAAGAGGATCATAATAAGAAGGATTAGGACAAGTCAAAACCATCTTTTTATATTTGCAATAGCCTAGGTATAGCATACACAACTGCCTAACTTCATATAGCATGGAAATCCACCACTTCTCACCAGATACAGTTTTATTTCCTTTTTCTCTTCACTAGTAGCTCAAGGGACACAATATCTATAAGTACAACAATTGTCTGTGTAAATAATAAGATTGGGTTACTTAGTTGGCTAAACTTTAGGGTAGGCAGATATATGAGAGGAGGGAGATGTTCTTTTTACTTGTTCTGATTCTAGGAATAGAATTTAAATCTTTCTAAAGGTTTATTTTATTTTATTCTAATACACTTTCTTATATACTAAAAAATAGCGCCTAAGTGTACTGCATATGCCTGTGCACGCCCCTTCTAGAGGTGCATGCAATGTCCATGGTGACGCGTGTGACATGTTGTTGTTGTCCCGGTCATTGTGTATGCATATCTGTGACAGTGATGTGACAGTGATGATGATGTGATGGTGATGATGTCACGTGATGCGATACGCATCGCGACTTGCACATGTTGCAGGCAGGTGGATTCGACTTGGGTTCGACGATGTTGCAACAATGCCAGGAAGACCGGTGGGTGGGGATATGTGAGATATGGATGATAGGCAGGAGGAGGAGTAGATAAAGTAGAATAGAATGAGAATGAAATGGAATATGTTAATCTAAGCATGATGGAATAATAAGGGGGAATTGGAGCTTATTTTCAACAGTCTGTAGTTAGTACTCCACTGGACAATTGACTATCAATTATTCTCTCCTTGTCTGAACCAGCGCTCAATCAGTTTAACAACTATTTCATTACTCTACCATTTCACACTCATTGTTCAAGTTCTGGATCACTCCAGATAGGTCATAGATATATCAGACTAGTTGCTCACAATTTTTGGAGCACTACAGACTGCAAATACAATTGTTATTGGATTTACAGTGTCCTCAGAAATCAGTACCAAGCTCTTGGTACTGGTGCTAAAGTGCCAGATTGACCAGAAAGCCTCCAGAACATTTTATTTCCAGAATAATAAAACATTGACCTCTACAGAAAATATAACATTACTGAGAAGTAGCTTAGGATCCACCTGGACCATCAAATCTTTGCCAGATAAACCCAACACCTTCACCCCCTCAACCTCATATTTTGCTGCTGCATTGAGTCCTATAGGGAAATCAGCATCACTACCCAGGTTCCAAGCAAGATCTCCCTTAATCCAACTCTAGGGGAGACTGAGGGTGAGGAGGGCAATGGCTTCACACATGACATCAGGGACTGATCTACACCAGAAATGTCAGAGTGACTTCATGAGTGATGATACTTACCAGGACAAGGGCAAGGGTATTGACCCTCAGGAGAGAAGTGAAACTCAGCGGCAACATACATGTTTGCTTCCAGCTTTCTCATTATATAGTGGACCCTTGCCTTTCAAATGCTTAGGGACTACCTAAAGATGCTGGTCTTGCCAAGTTTCCTACAAAGGGCAAAGAAGTAGACCCTTGGGAGAGATGTCAGGGTGATAAGGTTATTGTGTTTGGTTCATACTCTCATGAAAAACTAAACAGATTGTCCAGGAATCACAATATGCCTACTGCAGTGAGTCTCATGTGAGCTCATTAAAGGTTTGACATCTGGCTGGAGATGAATCATGCTTCTTCAGAGCTCCAAACCTTGTATTCAGTGGGAGTCAGAGGGGTGATGTTTGTGTTTGTATCTAGTATTTTCACACTCTCACAGGACCTTATACTTTCATGATTATTCAGGGATCCTGGGCCTCCAACAGTGGTGTTCCCATCTCAAGCATGTCAAAGATTCACCTTCCAGCCTTAGAGGCTTTCTCCCTCACTTTGGAAGGCTCAGAATCAGTGCACATTTGAGTGGTGAGGTATGTGTTGCTTCCAGTTGTCAATTATGATCAGATGCAAATTCTTACTGGTTTTGGTGTATATTGCACAGAATACAACCACTCTGTTCACCATTCTCTCTGAGACAGGTGTTGGGTGCATTCCGAGTCTATCAGATGCATATCAACTATATACCTTCCATCGCTAGCACCATCTGTTGGATTGTCTAATCTGTTAGAGAATGAGCAAATCTCAAATTTTATGAAATAAAATGACTCTGACGAATTTTATGATGAACCTAACGAGCTATTAGTGTCAAAACTATTTGCTGCACGTCAGGAGATGTTATTCTGAAGTTGTATGATGAATCCGAGCTATTTGGAGTGCATATAAGCGCATATATGCACATTTACACGTATTTTCGACCAATGTCGACCACGATGAGCCTATATGGCTAACTGTTTTCACACGATATTCAGGCCTGATTGAAGCTATTTTTCAAGATTTATTTTACATTTTTCCTTGTCCTCCATCGAATTCTATTGCCTTTACAACGCGTTTGCCCCGAGACGAAGCGCCCGTACGGAAGTATTTTGAATCCGAAGACCCGGGATCCCCTTCACAATGAGAATATAGATATAAGTGAAATGTTATT
>QFEC01004315.1:0-15549 GCA_003316585.1 Gomphus bonarii
GAAGAACATAAACAGGAAACAACAACAGACAGCGATCTCCAACTGAACCCTGACACCATGTATCATTCATGTATCAAGCTCTATCCCTAAACCTCACCTATATCACACACATATTTACAAACTACTGCCATTTGTAATATTCTAACATGTCACATGTCACATGTCATCATGTGTCATGTGTCATCACATGTCACATGTCACATGTCATCATATGCCATCACATGTCATTGGTATGTCTTATATAGGCCTTATTATTTCATATTTCCAGTCAACTAAAATGTATAATATTTGATATAATAAAGAGAGAGAACTTTTAGCCCTATTCTTATCTACCCAGACACTCATTGTTCCAAAATTAGGAAATATATAAAAATAATTTGAGTATAATTACAAAAGTTTTTTATAGATACATAAATTTTTTAGCTATCTAAAATAACACTACTATCCCATTTATGAGCAAAGAAACAGGGAACTATAGTAAGCAACAAAAACTGTTTGCATGATTGGAAGTTTTGGATTGTGTATCTAATAGGAAATTTAGTTTAATTTTTAAAATCATAGGAATATTTTGACATATTCTCTAAGATCTCAGCTATCTTTTTAAAAAAGATTCTAGCAAATCTATGTAAAATCCCCTAAGATTTGAGTGCTTCATATCCCAGGTCTCATTTGAATAGTTTTATTGTTAACATTTACTGAGTGAAAAAAGCCAAAATTGGAGGCTTTTAATGAGGTATTAGCTCATGCATGTCACATGACTAGAAATCATGTGAAATATAAAAAGTTTAAATGGCACAAACAAGCATCAACAACTCCAGAACTTCAACTACATTATTCCATGAGAGCTCTCTCTGTTGATAAACTCAACATATGTTAAGTTCAGAGTTGAGGACATCTTACAGTGGGTCAAAAAACTACCCCAATGTTTGTGCATTTTAGAAAGATTGATATTTTGTGAAGGAATGACATCTGAAAAGTTCTGAAAATTTCACATGATATACTAGAACATGTTAGCTATCTACCAACTTAAGAAATCATGTGAGTCCAATCAAAACTCATTGCTCAATAAATTAAACAAAATAATCACTCATTGGGGCAGTTTTTTGACCCTCTATTATTTTCTCTGATTTTCAATGTTACACACTGGTATAAGGTAGGAGTAGGTCATGTGAATCATCAACATGTCATGTGACCTTATTTGTATCAATTTGGCATGTTTAACTTTGTTCATTCATCTCCTTAACTCCTTACCACCACTATGAAATCCATCTCTGCTGAAAAGCATTCTTCTGTTGTTTCTCTCCTCAATGAGGGGTATTCCCATCATCAAATTCAAGCTAGGACTGCCCTGGGGAAGGGTACTATTGGCAGGATCAGTAGGGAGGTAGAGGGGGATAAGGAAAATCATCCTGGTGACTGTCCTTCCAAGCTTTCCCCTTATGATAAACAGTCAATTATCTGTCAAATCAGCTCTGGGAAGCTTGAAAATGCTGTCCAAGCCACCCAATTCATAAATTCCATCATATCTACCTCTGTCACTCCTCAGACTGTTAGGAATGTGTTAAGGAAGCTGGCTTTAGATGAGCAACAAAGAAGAAAGTCCCTATGCTCAAGGGGTCTCATCATCAGCAATGTCTAAAGCCCAATGCCATGAAAATTAGACTTTTGAGGACTGGAAGAGGGTGTTGTGGACTGATGAGACAAAAATCAATAGGATTGGGTCAGATGGAAAGGTGTATGTTTGGAAGCAACAAGGGGAACTAGTATCAGACAGGACTACCACACCAACTGTTAAACATGGAGGGGGTAATAACTTGATGGTTTGGGGGTGCATGGGCTGGAATGGGGTGGGGAAGCTGATAGAGGTGCAGGGGAACATGGATGCAGCGCAGCATTGTGAGATTTTGGAGGAGGGAGTGGAGGAGAGCATTGAAAGTTTGGAGATGGCTAAGGATAAGTGGTACTTCCAATAGGACAATGATCCAAAACATACCTCAAAAAAGGCAGACCAGTGGTTTTCTGACAACAACATCATTATGAAGTGGCCTGCCAAATCCCCTGATCTAAATCCCATTGAACACCTCTGGCAACACCTCAAGGCCAAACTCCAACAATATGACATACCACCCAAAGGAGTACATGAATTATGGGACAGGGTAGCAAAGGAGTGGACTGAAATACCACCAGAGACATGCCAGAAGCTAATAGAAAGCATGCCTAGGAGGATACAGGCAGGTTTAAAGACAAAGGGGGGTTATACAAAGTATTAGATTGTAAAATAATAGAGGGTCAAAAAAACAGCCCCAATGAGTGATCATTTTGTGTGATTTATTGAGCAATGAGTTTTGATTGGACTTACATGATTTCTTAAGTTGGTAGATAGCCAACATGTTCTAGTATATCATGTGAAATTTTCAGAACTTTTGTTGATGTCATTCCTTCACAAAATATCAATCTTTATAAAATTCACAAACATTGGGGCAGTTTTTTGACCCACTGTATCCAGAGGGGTTCTGGAGTGGTCAAGCTGTCAAAGTTGAACCAGGGTATGGAGTTGAAAGGACTTGACTTCAATTTATGTGTTGCACCCTCTTATGTCATCTTGTCCTTGTATTTACAGAGGTGTTGCAGAGTGAAGTTACAGAGTAAGTTCAGAAGATAGCAAGGAGGAGACTAAGTCAATATTTGAACTAGAGAACTAGCTACAAATACATGGAGGTTTAAATACATTTAAAACATGGGATTAATATGGAACAGAGTCATCCTGTTAGGATCTCACCTTGTGAGATCCCTGCTTACTTAGTCATCATGATTGAGTAATCCTTTAACCTATTCAAGTAATCCTGCTTGGCCCTTTGTTTACTCAGCCCAGAGTCTAGACCTCACTTTATTTATTTGGTTAATTTCTTTGCACATGGTACACTTTCCTATTCTAGTATTTTCCATTGCCTTGCACAACAATCTTTGTAACACACCTCACTCAAACCTTATCCTTACTCATCCATGTTTCACCTCACCTTTGTTTTCTAGTAATCCCCTTGTTCTTTTGATTAGAAATTCTTCTGACTATTTAAATACTAATCTTGTATATAATACATATGTAAATTATTAGTTCTGTAGTCAGAAAATCAACTAAGATTACCCCAAGTTTTCCATCAGACCTTGCCCTTGGAAATTAAGGATCTTATGGAATCTGGATGATGCAGCATGTAAGCTGAAGCCAAGCCCTACTCTAAACCTCACTCATAGTTACAACCTAGTGTGAGCTTTATCCAAGAACTTGGCTCGACCTATTCTTAACACATCCAAATGCAGGAAGAAAACTACATTAGGATGCAGGAGTGCTAAATAAAAGAGTGGGTCATGTGAAACTAGAACATACTAGAAAATGATACAAGGGATGACAGAGAGAGTGATGTGAAGGTCCATGTGTGTAATGTGGAGGTCCATGTGTCAGAATGATAATGTGATGATGATGACAGGATGAAGTGTTGTGTGTGTGGAGATCATGTGAGGAGCTCAGAGGGGGTGCAAGAGTATGGAGTGCTCTGGAGGGATGAGTATGACTCAGATGTGACATGGAGGTAGATGACTAAGGGCACTAAAATGGAGATTTGTCAGAGGTAATCTGAGATCTAACAACAGAGTCATTTCTAGACTTAATTCTGGCCAAACTACTTGTCAGATATTATCCTCTACTGGTGTTAGCATTAGTACTATCTCAAAAATTTTGTTCTAAACATTTCCCTGACCTTCCCAAGTCTTCTGGTGATTGTCTTGTCAAACTCTCCCCAGTGTTAGGATTTTACTTCATGAGATCCCCAATTGCTTAGTCACCACAATTAAGTAATCCTTTCACCTATTTGAGTAATTCCACTTAGCCCTTTGTTTACTCAGCCTCAGAATCTAGACCTTACTTTTCATCACTTCTTTTATTTGGTTAAATTCTCCACTTACAATACTCTTTCTCTATTTAGTAATTCCTGTTACCTCACACAACAATCTTTGTACCACACCTCACTTGAACCTTATTCTTACTCATCCATGTTTCACCTCACCTTTGTTTTAATTCCCATTCTGGAAACCCCCTTGTTCTTTTGATTTGAAATTACTTTCTGTGCCCAGATTGCCACAGAGCCCTCTGACATGAATGAGAGGACATATAGCATTTTTGTCTGTTCATCTGGGAATCCCCCTGGTTGAAGGGTGATAGAGAGTTTGACAGCATGGATGAATCGCTCTGTGTCTGCTCTATCTCCAGTGAACTTCTCTGGATCAGCTGCCTTGATGGAGCGAGGAGAAGGGGGGCTGAGTGTAGGGATGTGGGTGGTCAAGTGTTGAATTGCTGCAATTGTGGCAGCTGAGGCAGTACTGGTCATATTGTTCTGCATAGCACCCAACTGCTTTCTAAGCACATCATTCTGCTACCTTAGGAGCTCAATTTGGTTTGCTTGGTTGGTAACCATATCTCTGAGAATGGCACCAGCAGCACCTAGGGATTCCCAATACTCCTCTAGGGTTTGGTTAGACATGGTACAAGGTGGAAAGTGATGGGAAATATGTGTGAGGTTGTCTGAAAAGGAGCTTGATCTTCTGTGAGGGCAACGCTATTGACAAGGTCATGACAACAAGATACTCCAATATTTAATGAGCTGATAAGGGGTTTTTCCACCTGGTGTAGCGGTAATCCTCAGTTTATACAAAGGTTACTAGCAATGAATACATAGAAGCCCACCTGGTGTAGTGGTAATCCTCAGAGATCAAGCTGAGGGGTAACTGTTACACCAGTCACACTTATATACCCTAGCAGAAAGTCACGGAAGATCATAGAAGGTTCTGGAAGGTTCTGGAAGGTTCTAGAAGGTGATAGAAAGTGATAGAAGGTCCTGGAAAGTTATAGAAGGTGATGGAAAATTATGGAAAGTTCCAGAAGGTTATGGAAAATCATAGAAGGACATAAACGAGAAACAACAGCTGACAGCGATCTCTAATTGAACCCTGACAATACCTTACCCCTCAATTGGGCCCTAAGGTATGCTAGTCCCATAACCTGTAGCTGGTGTTCCAGTACTCAGGCTGACACCTCAGTTTCTCAGTTCAGGAGGTCACTCAGTTGAACCATTGTACCATTGTTGCTCTTATAGTCTGCATGCTTGATTCAGCTTGGTTACTATTAGCATAGGTGAATCAGTTCAGCATCGGTTCAGGTCATGGAATGGGTGGTCCCCTGACAGTTACCTGCTATATCATTGACTTCACCCAAGCTTCCACTTGTACCCAGTGGAATGACAACACCCTCACTCAGGTGGCTTATAAGGGATTGCCCAAATGTATAAAGGATAGTCTCCTTAATTTCCCTTGCTTCAAGTCCCTCATTGACCTTTGTAACTTCATGTTGGTAATTGATAGCAAATATTGGGAATGCAAGGAGTATAACATCCTACCTGAGATTCCAATACATCTTAACCAGTCCAATCCCTCTAACTAGTCCAACTAGCAGTCCTCCAACAGCTCTAACAATAACTAGAAGAGTTGCAAGGGAACCAACAACAATAACAATAGCAGCAACTAGAAGTCTTCAAACAATGCCAAGATACCCAACCTTTCATCAAAGCTTGGAAAAGATGGAAAACTTCTATCCAAGGAGCATCAATGATATATTGACCAGGGACTCTGTCTCCTGTGTGAGTCAAAAGGTTAAATGGTTAAGGAGTGTCCAAAGTCCAAGTCAACTAACTCCTCAAACCCTAAAGCTTATGCTGCCAAGACAAGGTCTGATACCAAGGCCAAAGATTTCATGACTACAGAATCAAAAAAATAATAAGCAATTTCAGAACCACATGACTTGAGGATTGTAGTAACCTTACTTGCATGCTCACTTATAATGCTGTTTCTTCCACTCTTTCAAAGAACTCTTTAGTATTAAATCTGAGATGTACCCATATGCCTGAAAAACCTTTAGTTACACTTCTTAACTGTGGTTCTTCTGATTGTTTTATTGAATCACAAATAGTATGGAAATATTCTCTGCCTACAGTTTCTGTACCCCCCATTCCATTAAAACTATCTGATGGTTCTACTAACTCAACCATTACTCAGACTACAACTCTTCCAATCTATTTTCTGACTGGCAAACTTCAGACAGGTACTTTCCATTAAACTTCATTGGATGGCAGCTGTTCCATAGTACTTGGCTATAACTGGCTCACTAGCTACAATCCAACAACTGATTGGGTATTGGGCAGTATTGCCTTCTGCCAATCCTCTAGCTATCACAGCTTGTAGTACCTAACTTCACAGCAATATCTCACCAAACCCTCCAAAGTTAACAATACCTTGGATAGCTTTAGTGAATGCTGCTGCTTTTATGTGAGCTTGTAAACTAGAAGGATCCCAGACATCCCAACTTGACCTTGCTAACCTTGATGCTTTTGCCCAAGGTTCAACTATAGTCAAAACCTCTGAAATTCAGGACAATATTAAACTGCATGTTCCAGAACACTATCATGACTTTGCTGATATCTTCAGTAGAGTTAGTGCTGATATACTAGTACCTCACAAATCCTACAACCTCAAGATCAATCTTGAAGATAGAACCTCACCCCTACTGAGTCCCATGTATTCCCTGTCAGTCTCTGAGCTTCAGTTGCTCTGAGGTTTCCTCAATGAGCACCTCAAGAAAGGATTCATCTGCCCATCTCACTCTTCACATAGAGCACCAGTGTTGTTTGTGTGGAAAAAGTACAGCTTCTTATGGCTCTGTGTAGACTTCCAAGGTCTTAACAGAATTACTAAAAAGGATTGCTACCCACTCCCACTAAGAACAGACCTTTTAGATACTCCTAAGAAAGCTCACATCTATACCAAAATTGACCTCAGATACACCTATCACATTCATATTGCAGAAGGGGACAAATGGAAAACAGCCTTCAGGACTTGTTATAGGTCCTTTGAGTGGCTTGCCATGCCTTTTGGTCTATCTAATACCCCTGCAGCTTTTCAACATTTCATGAATGACATTTTTGGTAACCTTTTGAATCTTTTCACTATCATTTACCTAGACAACATCCTCATCTACTCTGATGATGAAACCCTATGGAAGCACAACCTCTACACCCAAGAAGACAAGTGTTTTTTTCACCAAACATCAGTTGAATGCCTCAGCTACATACTCTCATCCAAGGGTCTTACTATGGCCGAAGAAAAGGTTAAGTGCATCCTAGATTGGCTGGAACCTCAGAAAGTCAAAGACATCTAGTCTTTCCTTGGTTTTGTAAATTTCTACAGGCATTTTATCAACAATTATTCTGCCATCACTATTCCTCTCACCACACTCACCCAGAAAGGATTTCCATGAAACTTCACTGAGGATTATAGGGAATATTTCCACAAGCTGAAACAGGCATTTACATCATGTCTGCACCTATCTTAATATCTTAACTCATTGGGCACCTGACTGCCCTTTGATTGTAGAGACAGATGTATCAGATTATGCCCTGGCAGCAATTCTCTCTCAACACATCTCAGATGGTAAACTCCATCCTGTAGTCTTTCACTCCCAAACTTTTACCTTGCCCAAACTTAATTATGATATTCATGACAAGGGACTATTGGCCATTTTTGAGGCATTCCAACTTTGGTGATACTATTTGGAAGGTTCTGGAGAACTCATCAATGTCATCACTGATCATAAAAATTTGGAGTACTTCTGTACTACTAAACTATTGACCAGATGACAGGCTAGATGGTCAGAATATCTTTCACAGTTCTACCTCATCATATATTTTAGGCCAGGATGCCTTGGAACAAAGCCTGACTCCCTTACTAGACATTGGAACATCTACCTAAAAGAGGGGGCAAGCAACTATACTACTGTCAATCTTTGGAACCTCAGACCAATCTTTTACCAGCACCAGTTGGCATTGTCCCTCCAGGCAACAAACCTTGCCAAACCCATCATACAAGCAACCTCACTCATGGACACTGAATGAATCTTAACTGACATTTGACAAAACCTCACTTCTGATCCAATTGCTCAGAAACACCTCATATCTACCAAAGACTCCAAGTGATAGACCAATCAAGATGGTTTACTACTCTTCAGTGGACAAATTTACATTCCCAAGGTTCAAGACTTGCATTTACAAGTCTTACAGTTCAAACATGAACACATTCTGTCAGGACATTTTGGGATCAATAAAATCTTGGAATTGGTCAGAAGAGACTTCAACTGGCCTGGCATTAAACCCTAGATCAAGGACTACTGTAAATCATGTACCACCTGTATATGCAGCAAACCACAATGGCACAAGCCCTATGGGCTGCTCAAACAGCCTCCTGTTCCAGAAAAGCCTTGGAATTCAACATCCATGGATTTCATTGAACAGCTCCCAGTATCCCCAGAATTTATAGCCACTCTAGTTCTCATCAACTGCTTCTCCAAACAAGAAATATTCATCCCCACCACTGATATGATAACTTTTCCCAGGCTCACTGAGCTCTTTGTACTTCAAAGCATGGCATCCCATCCTATGTAACCTCTGACTGAGGTTCAGAATTTGTGTCATGCTTCTGGCATTCTCTGGGGAAAGCCCTGAACATGAAGTTGTACTATATCTTGCTTGGGTTATCATCCTGAAGGTGATGAACAGACCAAACATACTAATCAGACATTAGAACAGTACCTATGTGTCTACTATAACTATCCATAGGACAATTGGGCCTCACTCCTTCCCCTCACTGAGTTTATCTACAACAATACTCCCAGTGCTGTGACTGGAACTTTGTCAATAAAAGCTACCACCCAAACCTTGCTATCTACCCTGAACATGACCTCACTTCTTCAAGAGCTTAAGACTTTGTTGTGAACCTGGATGAGTTACATCAAGAACTTCACCAAGCCATCCTCAATACCCAACAGGCATATCAAACCTTGGCCAACACCAAACAACTTCCAGCACCAGACTGTAAGGTCAGAAACCTTGCATTTGTCAAGGCACAATTCTTTAGAACAATGCATCCTACCAAGAAGCTTGCTGGGAAGTTTTTGGGCCCTTTTGAAATTATTGCATGTCCTGGTACTCACTCAGTCACCTTGAAACTCCCAGATTATATGAAAGTAGTATACCCCATGTTTCACATTTCAATGCTAAAACCAACATTGCCCAATACTATTCCAAATCATACTTAATCACCCCCACCTCCTGTTATTATCAATGGTGAACCAGAATTCAGAATTACCAAGGTTCTGAACTCCAAAATTGACAACAGATGCAAGGCAAGCAAGTTGCTTTATTTAGAACAGTGGGCAGGTTATGAAGGCACAGATGAAGAAATCTCATAGATCCTTATGACTGAGGTTGACAAGGCATCTGAGCTCATTCAAGACTTTCACAAGTCCTACCCAGCTAAGCCAGGACCATTATCCACTCTTTGAGTCCCTTATCATTTATGTCTTAGATTTCACTTGCTCAAAAAAATAAAATAAAATAAATAAAATAAAAAGAGAAAAGACACAAAATTTTTATTATTCAGAAACCACAATTCACAGCCTCTCCATGCTTGTTAACACCTCTGGCTGTCCTCATCAACCTCACCAGATTCCTCTTCTTCTCCCTCTCCAACTGCATCTTAACCCACCTCCTATGATACTGGCTGTTCTTCCCCAACTCATCCAGTCCCTCCTTGACCTCAGCTAACTCATCCCTCAGTTCTTCTGACCCCCTTCTAACCTCAGCAAACTCTTCCTGAAGTTTTCTAACAACCTCACTCAGCTCTTGAATTGCCTCTGTCAATGCAAAGACTGGCAAGGTGTTTGGAGCTGCTGTTAATGGAGCAGCAATACATGGTGGTAGAGTGGGGGTGACAAGAGGGGAGTCAATGAATAGTAGTTATGCTGGAGCTGGAGAGGCATCCAGAACAATAATGGAAGGCAGATGAGGTGGCAGAGGTAATGAAGTGAAAGTGGAGGAGGGGACCCTGTTAGCCACCCAGACCTCACCTCAGGTGACAAAACCTTCAATACCTTGAAACTTTCCTCCACCCTCAGCTCATCCAATCCCTCATCCTCCTCACTCTCTTCACTAGCTTTCTCTTATCCTTCCCCAAGCTCTTCTTTGGGCACCTTGGGCTCCTCATACCTCTCACCCTCTGCTTGATTGAACACCCAACACTGACCACTGACCACCACACACAAGCTCCAAGATCCACATCCCCATACAGGTCAATGACCTGACAAAGACATATATTACCTTGCTTCATGCAGCTGGTGCAAGGATGGTCAAACACCTCACATTACACCATGTTGAGTTGTTCTTGCTATTGGTGTACTTTGTATTATGATATACAATGAATGTGTCACTACTGCTGCTGATGTTATACATTATTTGCAGACACTGGTACTACAAAAGAAAATAACAGCTAGTCAGCACAACCTGAGGTTTTGAGAACCTCATTCACTCACCTTATTACTTTGATATTTTGATCTTTTAACCCAAGGCTCATGTATGTCAATTAACTTCTTGCTTACAACATTGCAGATGAAAGTATTGGTGTCAAATGAAGGTAAAGGTTTACTAGGCCTGGAGTTGGAGGAGTAGACATGAAAATGTCACACATACCCCTCACCTTTTTATATCATTCTCACCTGAGAAAGTTTTGCACTCAATTTTCAGCCTAAGGTTAACTACTGTGGCCTCATGGGCTTAGCCATAAGGAGGGGATACTGTTATGATCTCACTACATGACCCCCACTTGCTTAGTCATCATAATCAAGTAATCCTATCACCTATTCAAGCAATTCCACTCAGCCCTTTGTTTACTTAGCCTCAGAGTCTAGACCTTACATTTCATCACTTCTTTTATTTAGTTAAGTTCTCCACTCATAATATTCTTTCTCTATTTAGTAATTCCTGTTGCCTCACACAACAATCATTGTAACACACCTCACTTGAACCTTATTCTTACTCATCCATGTTTCACCTCACCTTTGTTTTTCAACCATTCTGGAAACCCCCTTGTTCTTTTGATTTGAAATCACTATGATTATTTGAAATACTAATCTAGTATATATATATGTATGTAAATTAGTGGCTTGGTAGTCAGAAAATCAACTAAGATTACCCTGAGTATTTTGTCAGACTTTGCCCTTGGAAATTAGGGATACTGTGGGATCTGGACAGCATAGCACATAAGCTGAAGCCAAGCTCCACTCTGAACCTTGCCTTGGCCCATTCTTAACACCCACCTAATATCTGCCATATAGTCAAGCTTATCACCTCTGAGAAGGCAAAAACAGTGGTAAAAGTGTCCAAAGCACTCCAAACTATCACCAACTAACCTGTTACTTCACAGACAGTATGCAGACACCTCAGGAGCCCTACACCATCACAGATCCACCTCTAAACTTTATTGTACCCTCTACTAGTTTATTACTCAGCCCCTCCCCTACCTTTACAACCTTCTCATCTCAGTCTGTGTAGTCCCTGACTCTGTCAAGAAATTTGTTTTCCTTGCCATTGACTAGTTGTGCACCTGTGGCATTAACACAGAATATGTTAGATTGGAATAGAATTTGGTTTTGATTATCTTCCTCCCCCTACTTATGATCTACCCATCTTGAGGGTACATCAGGTTTAGTTGAATGGTGACCAGGACAGTGGATCAATTCAAAATCAAAATGAGAGAGGTAGAGTGACCAATGAGCTTGGTGGTGGTTTAAATTCTATGCAGAGTAAAAGTAGGTAGGGTTTTAATAGCCATTAAGGATCTCAATTTTGTACTTGATTCCTTTCAGGATATGATGCCATTCTTCTAGACCACAGATGATAGAGAGTGGTTACTTGTCATGGATAGTATAGTTGTGTTCTGTGTCTGACAGACTCTTTGAGACAAAGCCAATGGGTCTCCATTTTCCATTGTTACAGAGCTGAGACAGTACAGCATCTGTTGTATATGCTAAGGCATCTGTTTCTAGGCAAAAGTGCTTGGTCTGGTCTGGGAGCACAAGGATAGGGGTAGAGGTGATGAGGCATTTAAGTTCATCAAAGGCAAATTGTTCTGGTCCATCTGGTGTCCAGGACCACTGTGTATTGGCTTTGGTGAGGTTGTTCAGAGATTTGGCAATATGACAGAAGTTGTCCACAAATTGATGATAGAAGTTGACAAATCCAAGGAAGGATCTTAAGTGACATTGTATGGAATTGGTGAGTTACATACTCCTGCTACCTTCACTGGGTCTATTTCAACCTTCCATATAACAAGTTACAGACTTACAAGTCATACAAGTACATTCAGTTCAGCTTGGTACATTCCACCCTGTTATATCCCTTTACATTCATTCACTTTGCTTTGGTACCCCTTGATACATGTACAGGCATGTATGCCTGCCCCCTACATTTTATCTATTCTAGTAACCATTCCTTACAGTTTAGTTGCCATCCTTATGCAGCCCTGTTGCATACCTTATAGTAACACTGTTTTCTATATAAGTAGTTAGTTCCATGTATGTATTCTTCATTCAGATTATCGACTAAGTTAGGCATACACTAAGTCTATCATCCAACCATTTGGTACCAACAATCTCAGAACCCTACCAAACTTCTGTCCAAAATTCAGTGGCATGGTTAAGCGATTAGTGCATGCATGTAGCCTCAAGGTGGAGGCAAAAGTAAGTGACACCTGAGTAGTGTACAGAAAGAAATGGTCAGAACTCATGAACATGGAGTGATAAAAATATGCAAAAATTCAGAAAAATATTTGAATATGTATTGAACCATATTGTTTGGTTATTTGAGTGAAATTCAGTATATATTATGATTGCAGCTCTCAAAGGTGGTATAGTGCATATATGCACCCTACAGTAGCAACTTTGTTTATGATATCTGGCACAAGGGGTAGGGGTAAGCATTCTTGATTGTTATATCATTCAGCTTCTGGTAGTCTTGCAAAAAGTGGAGGCCACTGTCCTTTTTCTTTACAAAGAAGACTGGAGATGCCATGGGTGATTTAGAGGGACAGATGTGATGACTCTTTAAATTTTCTTCAAGGAATGCATCTAGTTATCTTTGCTCATTGGGAGACATTGAATAGACTTTGGTTCTAAAGGACTTGGCACCTGGAATCAGCTCAATTGCATGGTTCCAAGGTTTATGTGAAGGGAGCTTGTTGAAGGACCCCTTTGAGAAGATATTCTTGGTTTCCTGGTAAGGTTTTGAAACAAGATCTTCAAAGGATTTGGTAGGTGTAAGCTCAGATGCCTTTTGGGCAAGCTGTTGCAAGACAGTTGAGCTTGCACCAATTTCTTCATGGTCATCCTCAACAAAAACTACAAAGAGTCTGTCTCCTTTTTCAGGTGAATACAATAACTCTTCAACTATAACACATGCATGTTGGTCAGGAGGGTGCACATGGTCTTCTCCAATGTCTGAAACTATCTTGACATGAGGTTTCCTGTTGATTTGTTCAATATCACATGATTCAGGGCAGTGAGTCAGATTCACCTTGTTCACCTTGCCCAAGTGCCAATTAACCTCTGGGTTATGCTCAGTAAGCCAGGTGTGTCCTAGAATGATCACTAGGTGACCCAGGCTTGTCACTGAGAATGTGGCATATCCTGTGTGATGTCCATATGTGCAGATGAGGTCAATCTCTTCTTTGATTGAACCTGCTTTGTTAGGATTGTTATCAATATTATAGACAGGTATAGAACAAGGAAGGTGGCAGGTTTTGAGCCTTTCAGCCTGGACAAAGTCAATATCAATGAACATTCCAGTGGTTCCACTGTCAAGGAGTGTATCAATTGCTAGAGAGTGTCCAGTGTCAACAGATTGGACCTTCAGGAGAACCTTTGTGCATCAGTGAGTATCAGCTGAGCATATGTAGAGAAGTGGAGGGGACTGTTCTTCAGGGTTTGGGGTAGTGGGTTTAATTTCAGGCATGATTAGTTGGGCTTCAGTTTGGTCTAGGATTGGAAAGGAGTGTAGCATGTCTCTTGTATTTCCTAGTGTATATGTTTCAAGAACTGAAAACTGATTTGTTGAGTAGGGCATGTCTTTCACTGCTGACTTGCCTAAGAACCCTGTTTCCCTCCTTCAGAGGTTTGGACCTTTGTCTTCTGTGTTACCTTCTGAGCATCTAGAGTAGCAGCTATTGATTCTGAGATCATGTCTGTAAGTGCTGCTCCCGTGAAGTTTGTGTGGATATGTTCCTTGCAGGGTTCTGGGTATGCTGGAGAGATATGACCTCACTTGCTACAGTTATAGTGTAGAAATCTATGTGTGTGACTCAGTCATGTAAATGGGAATGTGACTGTATTTCACTCTACCTGTGCATGTGACTACAATACAATGGTAAGTAAGTAATTGAACTGTAATGCATGTAGAGTGTAAGTCTTACCTCAGTCGTGTAAATGGGAACGTGACTGAGGGAAGTCTAAGAAATGATTCTAGTTTTATACTAATGGAATGTGGAACAAGAGTGGAATGGAAAACAATAATAACAATAATAACAATGAGAACAATGGAATAAGAACAATAATAAGAAGAACAAAGAATATGGTAATACCATATTCCAACACTCCCCCACACTACAATAACAGGCAGTTATTGTAGTGATTTTGTATCCTGAGACCAAGTGGGTGTCCTAAGACCAAGTATAGTCATGAACTTTTCATGTTTCGGGCAGGGCAGGGCCTTTGTCATGATGTCAGCAGGCATGTCAGCAGTAGGGAGATACTTGAATGAGACATCCTTTGCATCAACTCATTTGTGAGTGTAGTGGTATTGCACATCAATGTGTTTGGAGCGAGCATGGAATCCAGGATCCTTCATAAGAGTGATGGATCCCATGTTGTCACTGTTGATGGTAGTAGTACCTTGAGTGTGGCCAAGGGTTTCGAGTAGCCTTCACAGCCATATGGCCTCTTTCGTTGCATGACAGCTGGCCATGTATTCTGCTTCACAACTGGATGTTGTCACAATAGCCAGGTGTTTGGAGCTCCATGAAATGGCTCCTTGACCAAGTTTGTAGATGTAGCCAGATGTGGAGCGCCGTGTGTCTGTACAGCCTGTGTAGTCTGAGTCTGTGTATCCAACGAGTGTAGGCTTGGATGTGCCACCCAGGGTGAGTGCATAGTCCCTGGTCTGTTTCAGGTATTGTAGTACTCATTGCAGTGCAGTCCAGTGGGGAAAGCCAGGGTCGCAATTAAATTGGCTTAATTTGTTTGTGGAAAAAGTGATGTCAGGGCATGTTGCCATCGATGTGTACATGAGTGAGCCGACACTGGCTAGATAAGGAATTTTTTGCATTCGTTCTTTGTCTTTATCTGAGGATGGTGACATGGATTTTGTGAGAATGATGTTAGGGTCTGTTAGGATCTCACCTTGTGAGATCCCTGTTCACTTAGTCAATCATGATTAAGTGTTCTCTTTCTTATTTCAGAAACCCTGCTCAGTTCCCATTGATTTCTCATCCTAGTTCTAGACCTTGCTTCAGTTCATTCGCTTCACATTTCCACTCATGATATGTTTTCCTATTCAAGTAATTTCCATT
>QFEC01004330.1:0-22393 GCA_003316585.1 Gomphus bonarii
TAGAAGAACATAAACAGGAAACAACAACAGACAGCGATCTCCAACTGAACCCTGACAGGCTGACTACAAGGATGTGGATAGTCAAGTGCTAGGTTGCTGCAATTGCAGCAGCTGAGGCAGCACTGGTCATATTGTTCTGCATAGCACTCAACTGGTCTTGAAGCACTTCATTCTGGCACTGTAGGAGTTCAACCTGGTGCTTGGGTGTCAAACAAGTTTCTGAGGACAATCTGAGGTTCACCTAGGAACTCCCAATATTCCTCTGAGATTTGGTTTGACATGTTGTAGAAGTGGAAGAAGATAAGAGGAAAGTGTAGGGTTGTCTTTGTATGTCTAGGATTAAGGCTGTATTAAAAGCCATAGGTAGCCATACTAAATACTTATTATATACAATTCTCTGCTTTGGACTCTGCTTTGGACTCTTGAGTAACAAAACTATTTGAATGAGGCCTGGGATAAGAAATAACCACATCTGAGGAAGTTCCACATGGATTTGCTAAATTCTTTTTTTACAAGATAGCTGAGATCCTAGCACATATATCATAATATTCATGATTTTAAAAATTATATTAAATTTCCTATTAGATATACAAGTTTGTTAAGACCAGCTGCAAGAAGGACAGAATGAAAGCCGGCAGGATTATAAGGAGTGGTGATTTTATACAGTCTGCGAAAAATTTAGTTTCTAGGACATGTAAAGGCACCATGGTGGTGATCACCGCAGAGGGAGCAGGACTGTTTACCATGAGATGGTAAGAAGGGATTGGAACAGGAGCCTCTGACATTAAACATGACAGATTGCCGCATTAATTTTATTGACAAATTTGTCTGCCCGCCATTCACAGAGGAGAGAACGCTGGGGATGACTAGCCTGAGTGGCGAAACAACCGGAGGCACGGTGACCAGAAACACCGTAGCGGAGACACAGGGCTGGACTACAGGAGTCCCAAAAGGAATTACCGCTGCGGGGTTTACCTTTATCATAAAGGGTAAAACAAGTAGGAGCAGAGGCAGATGAAACAGCATTGGAGGAGGAAGAGTCAAAACCGCAACGGGAACGGGAGGAGTAACACGAGGAAGACGAAGAAGAGCAGGCATTTGAAAGAGCAAGAGTTGCACATACGTTCAAACAAAGTGAAGTACTTCAGATCAGAAGTATTGATCAGGAAAAGTTTGTTCATGAAGTTAGAGCAAAGGACTTTGTCGTGTGCGCCAGGCTGGAAGGTGAAGGTTGAACTCAGAATCAGAGACCATAGACTCGTAATGGCTACACCAGCACCAAATGCTCTATCGGCAATATGGTCAATTACAGGACAACCAGTCATGGTACGCCTGAAGGAATGAAGCGGCATCAAGAGTAGACTCATCCTGGAAATAGATGACATCGATCGTCTGCTTTCCGGTTCCATTACCGTGAGGGACTTTATGGAAACGAAGTTTGACGTCGTTGTAAACACGATCGAGGGCAGCAGTCGTGGAGAAAGACGAAGGGATGTAGATACGATTATACGCCACCTGCATTAGAATACCTGGTATGGTCTTCACAAAAATTTCCAGAGTGTTGCGCTCATTGCCCTCCATTCAGTAGAGCGGGGGAAGATTGTGATAACCGACCGGAAGATCTTTACTGTGTAGAAGAGCCCTGAGAGATGAGGGATCAGAGGTAGACATGAGTGCCCGAAGCTGAAGATCAGTACATGTGCCTGAACTTTGTGCAAGGGGTAGAGAAGAAGGACCCGAAGAAGACTTGGGAGAAGGCGGAGAGGGAGCGACAGAAGGGAAAGCATTGATAGTGGGGATAAACGGCACAGGGTTAGAAGACATGATGGAGGATGTGGATGAAGGAGACGCAGGGATAGGAGAAGCGACCGCAATAGTAGGAGGTCTTGCGGCGCGTCGAAGAAGAAACTCGGAAATGTTAGACAATTCTTCTTCAACCTCGTCCTCAGATACAACATCCTTGTTCCAGGGATCGGCTCTTTGGCGTTGCGCATGAGATTCAGTTTACGTTTAAGGGCATTGTTTGTTTCGCTCATGAGCACAATCCGATGCATAAGTTCTAGTTCAAGATCTGGGTCGTTCGATGATGACGTCGCCGTTTCGGCATTCGACGTTGAAATGACCTGCAGGACGTTCTGAAAGAACCATTTTCCCAAAGAAATTAAAATAGTGAGGATTCCACGTAGTGACCGAACGAAGAAAGATTCTGCTTACCATGCGTTCTCTTTCCAGTCTCAGTCAGCAGCGTTTGAGCTTAGCTATTGCTTGTAAGCTCAACCTCGCATTGTATTGCTGTTACTCTGCACTGCAAGAAAAAACTATCTCTGTTGGGTAGGGTATGAGCCAATCTCGTGTTCTAATTCTGTCCTGGTTCCCGGTAATTACTGGAAAGTGCGAGGAAGTACCAATCCGTTCGTCCCCTTTACGCGCACTTCAGTTACCTGTGCTTCTCACTGGCCTCACGAATGGCCCACGTGAACTCATATGTCCTGCAAGCATCTACAATGCATTGTCAGTGATGAGGTGTAGTGTGTAGTTATGGGCGTAGGGGATCAATAAGATATTAACCTTCATATGAGCTCAAAATCTCGGCAGACTCGGGACCATCCTCGATGACGTCTATTAAGTTTGACACCTGGTCCGATAGAATATGGAGAAGTCTTCAGGCATTTAGTAAATAACTAACCTCGGAGAAGAAAGGATCGTCATTTTCAAATCGGTACACCTGCTCATAGTCGTCTCCTGGAGCACGAACGTACAACATCGGCTGGACGTAAGGGTTCACAAGCCTGGCAGTATATGTGAATAAGTGACGACATATAAACGATATTATAAAGGGTTCACTTGAGGGAGTACCCATCGGCATAGACCTCGAGTTCACAACTGTAGTTGGAGCCTTGCAAAGCAACAACGTGCGTCATGCTGCCTACTGCACCACTTTCATATTTCCTATATGACCGCAGCATATCAGTGTAGGTGCCGCATTGCGTCTCCACACATAAACCCACCAAGTCGCACTGGTAACACGCGGAATACGGTTCTCTGGTTTAATTTTGGACTCGTCGATCGGGATCTTAGAAAGTCGACCAGCATTCTCGTGCCATTCAAGAGAATGTGCGACAACACTAGATATGTCGACCTCGCCACCAAAATAGCGGGAAAGATCACCTATTTCCACATGATAAGACCTCCTGCGCAAAACCAGGTCGTCAGTTAGCCACTCACAGAAATGCGTGCCTTGTTCAATGATAGGGCCGCAGCTGATTAATTTTGAGTGTCGAAAATGAGTAGAGGTACAGAAGGCGCACCTTCTCGCCTTGTCCCACCAATCCTCCTTCGCGATGACTTCATAGGCGCAAGCATACCGCGCAATTGTGCTCATGACGATCAAATTGTTCTCTTCAATAATTTGTTTCATCATCTGAACCGCACGGAGGTATCGCAGCATGTACCTTTGTCACGCAGCTTAGCATAACAAGTGATGATACTCGAAATTAATACTTACCCAACTGAGCAAATAGCACCGGAATCATCAATGGCTTTGGCAACGACGAAAGCGTCTTCAACGCCTTCACGGGGACCGGTTGCAACAGGCTTCTCGACAAAAAGTGCCACACCAGGGAAGTACTTTATTATCTGAAGCTCCAAGTCACGACCGGGCTTTGTGGATCCACGGAAAGCAGGCGGGCAGCCAATAATGACTGCTCTTTAAAAGTGAATTCGCTAATGGATCGGAATATGAACGAATCGCGACATGATGATACATACTGGGGAGCCTCCTCAGGAGTAGAATTCTTGACAAATTCTTCAAGGGTCTTAAAGATGCGGGTATTTGCATACGCAGAAACCACAAATGAGTCGCGTTTCTTTTGAAGCACAATGGCCGCACGGTCAACGGCTGGGTCGATTATAGCAACAACTTTGAGACGGGGACCGAGTTTGCTGGGCAAATCGCAGATATATATGAGCATGGGAATGAATCTAAAAATGAATACGGACTGTTCGAAGCGAAAGGAATGATTCCAAGGGCCTTCGGGGGAACCTAATGCGGGAGCAATGACGAAGGTGCAATGGACAGCGACATGGGAGCTCACCAAACATGATGTTGCCCGCTCCAATGAAGATGACATTAAACCCGTCTCCCTGGCCAGTCCCGGCGAGGGTTCTGAAAGTAATTGAGCAGGATGAGAGCCTGCATGAGAGTTTGAGCTCACTTGTCCATGGGGACGAGGAGCTGGGGGTCGATAGACCCCCGACGGGAAACAGGACGCGAGCCGGGGCGAGAGCGAGAAGACATATCTGCAAGGGAGATGGAGGTTGGGAACAAGAGTTGACAAGTAGCTAAGTAGGCGCTCTCGCGGTGAAGGGAAATACGCGCGCCACAGACTAAGTAGCCGGCATACAAAATTTACATAACAAATAATATTTCATTCAGAAAGGCTAAGTAACTCTCCATCGTCAAAGTCGTCAGTGCAGATTTCTCGAGCAACCTACACAGTTGAATATATATATATATATATATGTCTTCAGCTGTTCTGGTGCAGTTGCGAATGTCGCCTGGCCTCGAGCTCCTTCGACCTTTGTTCAGCAGCAGCAAGGCGGTCCTGCAACTCCTAGGGACAGAGTGAACACGTTGTGAGCGGCGGCGAGCAGGCACATTACCTTAAGCTGTTCGTCGAGCTTCTCGTTCTCCTCTGAGAGCCTCTCCAGTTTCTCTACCTCTTTTGAGTTGTCTCTGTGCGAGAGCATGAAATTAGCGTGTCGGACCGTATGGGATAAAATGTATATGTATATGTACTTTACGCCGGCCCCAAGAATAGAGTCGATGGAGATGGAGAGGTCGATTTGGGGCGCGGGGAGCACGGGGGGCAAGGGGTCGACGTCTGGGCGCCGTTCGTCGTAAGGAAGAGGCTCGACGCTGAGGAGCAGATCAGCATAGGTGGCTTAGCGCAAATGAGAACAGTACTGTTGCTGTTCTGCTGCTGCCGAAGACATAGCTTGTGACTAACGTTGGACGTAGTAGCAAACAAGTTGTGATCTTCCGGCGCTTCCAGATCTAGAGACAAGCTTGCGCCCAGCCACCACCTCCACGACGTTCGCGAACAGGCTTTGCTCATTGCTGGACGCGTTTCACGCTGGTATTCATTATCACTGTGCTCACCCCACGCTCGCAGCACGCCGTGCACCATGCGCTCGATCAGTACCACCCTGGCCATGGACGATTCCCTCAACATTCACGACCCCTTCCCCCTAGACCCTTCCCTAGATCAGCAAATATCACAAGTCTCACATTTCTTTGTTCCCCACCCTTCTTATCCCGCCTCGCCTTTCGCCACTCCCCCAAGCCCCGCAATGGATCTCCAGTATATCCTTTCGCCTACTATTATGGTCGACGGCCAGCAGCAGCAGCAACAGCAACAGCAGCACCAGGTCCAGCCTCACCTTGTGTTCCAGTCCCAGCCCCAGCTTGTTCCTTCTCAGCTCCAACAGCTGCCTTTGCAGCCTGTGCCATCCTCCTCGCAGATCCCGTCTGCTCCAACCCCTGTCCTCCGTCGTCCTCCGGAACACGTACATCCTAATCCAGACGACGCGATTATCACTTTTGACAGTAAAGTACGTCCTTCCCGTCCTAACCCTTCGCGTCTAGCTGACTATCCGCAGACGCGATCCTTTCCCAAACCTGTCAAGCCCTCCACTCCCTCGGTTGCAGATCCATACGCTGAAGACTTCTTGCGTGACATGCTAGGCGCTGAGAAGTGGGAGACCTTTTCCTCTCGTTTGTTCGAGCGACGACTGAGCGGCAAGGCCAAGAATAAAGGGAAGAGTAAATCGGGTGACGACGACGAAGCCAAGTCCGGCGTGTCCGCGATCGAGTTTCTGGTGAAGGTCGAGGTGGTCAAAGAGATCCTACGGACTTATGTCCCCCACCCTTACAACCCGCTCAAGTCGCTCACACACCCCTATCCTCATGCACCTTCGGGTCAGGTCACGCTTACTCGCTCCACCGTGCTTCTCCTCTCGGGCTGGTCCAACACCCAGTTCTCATACTGGGCCCGCCGTGCTGAGGCTGTTTCTGTCCTCGCCGACCAGGACCCTCGACTACGTGCCGTAGGCGCCGCATTGGAGCGTCGACTCCGTGACCCCCGTTTGTGCACCTCAGAAGACGAGGGCGACGACAGAGATGAGGGCTCGTTAGTCACAGGAAAAGGACTCGATGCCATCGTTGACGAAGTGAAGAAGCGCACCGGCAAGAGCCAGTTCCTTCGCGGCAAGCACTCATCTCTAGATCCTTATGGCACCGCCATCGCGGACCTAGAACCCGAGCATGTTCCTCCCCCTTCACAGTACGCCATGCCAACTTTCCAAGCCGAACGGTACGACCATAGCACTATGCGGATATTAGACTTAGAACCTCCACCCAGCATGGGACCGTGTCCCCCGCCCGTCAGTCCGCCTGCGCCCCCAAAGCGTAGGATCATGCCTCCCCAATCTCCACAACATGACACTTCCAGCTCCGGGGCAACGTCTGTAGACAGTCGCCCTGGATCCGTCAGCACCCCCGTTTCCACCCCAGACCATGTGACGAGAACCCCCGCGCGCAAACCGACCGCCGCTTCTGACAACAATGCACACCATTTTCCTGTATCGGACTCGCGTTCTGAGGTCGAAGCTGGAGGGAAACGTAAACCGGGCGAAGGGGATGCGTCCTCCCAGAAGCGAGCGAGGCCATTTTGAATGACGTCGTGGATAGCCATCCTTTATATTCTTTCTTCTTTTTGTCGAATCTGTAGCATTGTTTTTGCCGTCTGTCTACAAGTTACCATGGTCTGTATTCTATTATAACAGCTTGACGACTAGTGCTAGCCGCTGCTTATGTGAAATTTCCTCTCCGAGTTGACCATGAACTTGAATATGGGTCATGGCATCACACTGTTGTCTTTCCTACTGCTACTCGTTGGTAGTTTTTCGACACTGATCAGCCCATTTTGTCCCATGACTGGTATCTGGGTCAGTGGCAATCGTTTCGCTCCATCATCTTCTGAACCTTGGCTTTCTGATTGAAGATCTTAGACATACTTGCACAAGATACACATTACAAATACTGGTTCATCATGCTCATCCCTACCACAACATATTTTGTCATAGCGAACTGGGTCGGCTGGCAATATTACCGCAATTCATAGCACCACCCACACATCGGCGAAAATTAGGAGACAGTACAGATTCTAACGATACAAGCGGGTACGATACATACTGCGGTAGGTCCAAAAATTATCTGAGAAAAAGAATACATGTCCTAAAACCTCTATCTGGACTTTGCCCTGTCATACAAACCATAAAGTCGTGTGCCTCGAAGTTCATTCCAAAGTCTATCCCGCGTATCACCAGCACTGGGTGGAACCTCCGCGGTATCTTCTGTGGAGACAGCAGACACACGCAGACCAGGACGTGATGCAAGCAGACTAGAAAACGTTCTCTTCCGTGGGGGTACAGGTTCGGGGACGGTGGTATTCTGGTCTTTATTTGACACAGCGCCTGTTGTGACTGCGGTCGCCGAGATCTGAGAACGTAGTGGCCGATGTAGCAACGGTCGCAAATGTAGTGTATCGTGCGATTGTCGTCCCGAGGCAGATGATTTGCAGCCTGGGCTAGGAAGTCGGAGGTATCGGGCTCGTCTGTGGAAAATTGTAAGACAAGTTTTGCAAACAGAATGGTCGTTTCTCACGCGACTGCTTTGAGTGCAATCTTTGACCGATGGGCTTCCTTCCATTTATCGAATACCGTCGCTAGACCACAACGTTACATATTTTCTGTGAAACAATACGTCGAACATACATAGGATTCGTTTGGCGTGTATTTCTCGAGCCTTGCGGGCCAGTACAGCTAAAGGCATGGCAGCTCGCCACAGAAACCATGTTTTGGTCTTGAGACTGCTCGCATAAAGGCGAATGCCAGGAAGAGACTGCTGATGGTGAGTAGGATGAACCATATACAGCGAGCGAAGTTACCTTGCATCGCGCCTGCCACGTAGCAAATACTTTGTAGAGAAGATTACTTTGACTGTGAATAATAGCATGATATTCCTGTGGCCAATGAGTTCGGACTAAATGGTGGTAGGAGCATAACTTGCCAGATTTTGAAGCCGGTTCTCACGAAAGCGATCTCTCCAGGCCTCCCAAGCAGCTGCTAACATATCCAACCTAAGTTCATGTTCGCGTTCAGCCAGGCGGCTGCGGCGAGTCTTGGACTTGCGAGCCGCCGTTAGCCACTTGATGAACATGCGACGTAACGCGTCTAAAGATCCCCACAGATATCAACGATAATAATTCTTGCTAAAATGGGACACACCTTCTCGTTTGACATCCTGGAAGCTATTGACAAGACTCAAGTTCTCGACATGTCGAAGACACAAGTCCTTCCACTTGACAAACGCGATCCTAGCGGAGAAAAGTTATGATCGTTATGATTTCACTGTGTTGATAAGGACCAACCCTATTGTCTCCTTGTCACGTTGCTCTGTGGTATCAATTTCCCGAAGCTTGATGAAAACAACACGATCCGTCCAGCATTGGACCACCTTCCTGAGTAAGCGCTGTTATTTGGATTATAAGTAATCTTGAAAAATATGGGAAGGCATCAAACACACTCGACGAGTTCTCTTCTCGTATGCTTTAATCAGTTGCTCCTGATGTCGTCTACGGCGTACAATGTCTAACCAGCCTGCGGTTTAAGTTAGAATGCAGCCACATATGAAATAAAATACAGCCTACCTAAAAATACCCGTTTCAATCTCACGCGCTCCAAATCTTGAACCTTACGACCTCTCTTCTTCTTCTCCACCACGCGGCGCCATGCATCCCAGGTACCCCTTTCAACAAAGTACTTTCTGGCCATGTTGGCTTTTCGCGCCAACTTTAGTCCCGCATGAAGTCGAAGGCGCCAGATGAGAAGCATCCGTGACAAAAGACTAGACGCATAGTGCCGGTCGACTAAGTTCAAATTACCCTGGAGAAAGGCTTGACGCTTGGACCAGGCTTGGAATACCGACCCGAGTAATAAGCTATTTGCACGATTAAAATGTGTAACAGCCCGTTCTGGAACATTTTTTAACGGTGACCGTGTCTGATGATACATAGAAGATCACCTGCAAATAGTTTTTGCTCTTGAAATCGTCGCAACCATATTAAGAACGCGTCCTTTCTTAACCTGGCGTTCTGGACTCTGTCAAGCAAGTGACCTCGTTCTCGGGCAATCCATACTCGGATTATCGCCCGTAAAAGGAGATTATTCCGACGTTTCAGATGTTTATCGCATCGATAGTCCAAAACCTATGAACCCTCAGTGATACAACAAGGACACACCCTGAATAGCATACACGAATATGTTCCTTGGCCCTCTGCCAGGCACCAAAGACACTTTTCACAACTTTCCTGGTCTGATGTGCATCAGCACAATGGTTGTCCTGACTGGAGAGAATTAGTCGTATCAACAAAAATAAAAATACAGTACTTACAGGATACGGATCCAAGTCTCAAAGGCTACAACCATCATCCTGTGAGAAAATTTACCAGCCAGGTATTTCTCGGCGTCGCGCATCTGAACGCGACGACTCCAAATTTGCATGGCACTGTCAAGCATCCGATGGGCTTGAGTTTCCTCGAATCTCTCAGCGAATGTTTCTAACGTATCTATCTTTCGTAATTTCGTTCTCCAACGGCGAAATGTTCGCAGAAGAGTATTCCGCGTGTACAGCTGTCGCGATATGTGCAGTTGACGCCATTTCTAGACGACGTGATGAGTATCAGAAGCCTTTCATGTTGTCACCCGCAGCACCTTACCGTCCAGGCATAAACGCAGATTCGTTTATCGTATTTCCGTTTGAGATGAAGCATGTTGCCCCTCATTTCTTCTCTCCACTTTAATACTCTTTTGCGACGAGCTCTTTCCTTCCAAAAGTCTAGTACCGCACTTTGAGTATTGAGTCGCGCTGCTTGAGTCGCTCGCTCGGCAGTTTGTCGAAGCCCCGTTGTTTTAGTTTTCCATCTTGAAAAATAGCATTGTAGCTGAATGTGATTTCTAGCGTTGACAATCTGACTATGAGTATTCTATGTGATGCGCGGTCAATGATGGTATAGGGGATTAAAGTGCCAAGAGCAATACACACAAGAATCCAATCCAGTCCTCCTAGCCAAGTCCGAAAACACATTGACAGAAGGGACTCCTTTCGAAAATGAATAGCCTCTTCAAGTTGTCTTGCCTGTTCAACTTTTCTCCAAGCCTCTGCGTCGTTGATTCTACCTGTCGGTTGCTCATGGGAACTTCCCGCCGTGCTCGTGGTCTGTGGAACAGGAGAGTACGCCTGATTCTTCCGAAATCGCAGCATCGGAGGTGTTGAAGATCGAACAGGTCCCTCGATACTATCGCTGATAGGTGAGGGTGAGGCTGCAATGGGTCGGATGGGTAGAGAAAGAAGTTGACGTATTGGAAAGGAACGTTGAGGTGTTAACGACATCTCTAGATCTGAGCTAAGATCTCGAGACTCTGTCATGTCTGCTCTTAAGGCAAGTCCAGTGTTGAATGGTCGACTTGAAGGTAGAATGGGGCGGTGTAGAGGATCGACTGCTGTTTCAGTCTCGTCCGCGTGCGAGTGCAGAGTAAATGCATCCTCGTCAAACGGCGAACGTGAAAGTCCAGTGAATTTCGCAGAGTCCACCCTTCCGTTGGAACGCTTATTTGTGGCACCGCGAACATCTAGGCCTAACTGACCTTTGACGAACCTCCATTTGGTACCCCAATCGGCACCCTTAATGACCCCCAGTTTAAGAAGTTGCTTGTAGTATATAACATCGTTACCTGGATCAAGTCCCATATTATGCAAAACTTCGCTATAGGCCTTGAAAACGGTCATAAATGCGGTAGCATCTGGAACCTTCGAAATGATGGCCTCTAAAACTTCCGCATCTTCCGGTGAGAGAGTGGATAGAGCAGGATCGAGGGATGAGGCTGTGGAGGACCGTGACACGTCCAACAAGCTCAATGGTTGACGAGTCTTCTGCAAACGCGACATTTGGACTCTTGATGTAAGATAGAACTGAAATTATATATGAGAATCGTCTCTCTTGCCCTGAACGCGTAGATTTGGTGATGTGACCAAACTTGTGTCAGATTTCTGAGCGTAGATGATTGGAACCGTATTCAGCAGGTATAGAAAGAGATGGTCTGAACTATCATATATCCTAGCACATAACTTAATGTCAATAACAAGATATAACAGTTGCCCAATACTTTACTTTTATGTCAAGATCATGTCGCGATGAAGAGGGCGCACTTTTGATTCCGCGAATGTTAGTGCCTCAGGGTAGTTGCAATGACGAATTGATCATGCGCCCAAACATCCAAGTAAAGAATCTAGAACCTACAAGCTCTTTTAAGCTCTTTGCTTCTTTAATTGTCGGTCCTAAATTGAATGTATATATTATAATTCCCCAATTTAAATTGTTTTATTAGCATAAACTGAAGTTGTAGATAGGTTTTTGGCACTCAAAATTGGTGCTGTGCTGAAAGCTCGCGCAGTTGAAACTTTTTGCTGCTCACTCCACAATCCCAAAGCTAAAAAAAACTCGAAACCTAGAATCCATAGCAAGGGTCAACAATATCCAAATACAGCCCTCAGAACTTCTCTTTTTGATCAGATGTGGCCAAAGATAATATTTTATGAGCAGAATGATAATTGCTGTGCTGTGATCATGATTTGGTTTTTAATTCTGTCCATACATCACGCCCAAGAGTCAAGCATAAGGAATCTAGGAAACTGGGCCAAGAAGAATTAGGGTAAAATCTCCAACAAAGAGAATGTGAGGCAATAAAAAACAATATTGCATCTAATTCATGACTTTATCAGGAATCATCGGCTACAGCCACCTCCGTATCACTACCAGCAAGTCCAAAGAAGAAAAGGACCAGAAGCACACTAGATACATTATATGATACTGTCGTCCCATCGGTTTTCCACCCTGTCTTTGAGAAGTCCATCGGGCAAGGGTTGGATGAGGAGATTGGGCCAAGCTAGTTCTACACGGCCTCTAGCCGACGTGGACGGGCTCAAAACGATTAAGCGACATCTATACATTCATTGGAAGATGTTTTTGTGGAAGAAAACGCATCCAGGGTCGACACGGAGATGAATGCGCAAATAGGAATTCGAGCACGTCGAAGTATCTCGACATTACGGGCATGAACAGGGTATCTGGCAGCATGGGTAGACCTTTGGTGGAGCCATTGGGAACGATTAATACAGGACCGTTAACTAACAAGGACAAAATGTCATTATAATTTTCGAATTGTGGCATTCGGCGTCACATCCGAGTCACACCCACGTGATCAAGTTGCCACAGATGTCTTTTTCCGTCCACGTCCTCCACGTCTGGCACCTCTGTTTCCTCTGCCTCGCTTTCCTTCACGACCACGATTGCTGAACTTGTTTTCACTATTTCCCCATCCTGAACGACCGCCTGTTTGACAAGCTATGCTGGAGTTAGTATATAAAAGAAATTTAAACCCTGATTTTCTTGCCATTGCTCCAATGTCCAGACTCTCCACACTATATACCATGTCACACAACTATCTGGTTGAAAACGAACAAATCCCTTCTTGCGTACCTTATAGCAGTCGCCAGCACCTCCAACCATGCTGTTGTTCTTCATGGATCCTGAACTGCCAGTGTTCGGACATGCTGATGTAAAATTAACCACGATGTTTGACCCTTGCATCGACATATTTCTTACCATTACTCCAGTGCCCGGCTTCTCCACACTGCGAAACGATGAACAAAAGTAGTAAGATAATTTGTCAACTATTACCTTAAAGCACTGGCCACTCGGCTGGCTTCCCTCTCCATTAGAAGGGCCAGTGTTTCGCTTCTTGAAACTGGTCGAACCATTTGGGCAAGCTGTGTGCCAGATAGAATAGCGTTCACTTAAGAAATTGAGAGGCTATACCATTGCTCCAATGACCTGATTCTCCGCACTTGATGTTTCGACTGTGTTTAGACTTGATGGGATAATCAGTGGAAATCTTACTTTGAAACAATCCCCTGTGGGCTGGCTTCCTCCTCTCCCAGAATCTAAATCCCTCCTTCCCCCTCCACTTGACCCTTGACCATCGTCCCACTCAAAAAACCCACATCTGGCCTTCTCCGAGTTGGGACATGTCCAAAATACTCTACCTTTGTTCACACCGTCTTTTGTGACTGTTTTTTGTATGGCTGTCATATCGCAATTGCAGCGTCTATTGTTATTTAAAGTGGCATCGGCCGATTTGTTCTGGAACTGAAAGGCGAGAGTCAGATTATTCCTCAACAATGTGATTCGGTCTCACAGTACGTTCTGCCGCTGTCCTCTTCGCCGGAATGCTTCTTGGAATGCTTCGTGAAATGGGGTTGTCGACTGGTGCACTTGGCGGACCATCTAACCATTCAAAGAAGTCACAAGCACCCTGATTCCCGCAACTTCGAAACTTGCGTCCTTTATTCGCTGATACTTTGACCACAGTTCTTTCGGAAACCGGCACTCCGCATTTACACTGGCTGTCATCAATTCGGGTCGCAGAATCTGCCCTTTGAACGGGAGGTGGCGGATGAGCACGAGACCCTGCGGCTGGTGGAGGTGGCGGAGGTTCGTCGAAATCTGCAACATGAGTCGTTTCAATGCCTCGAACGGGTAGAACTGGCTCCCATTATCACCATTAGAACCTCTTGGGAGGGCTGGGCCACCTCGTCCACCTCGTCCACCTCGTCCATTCCCTCGCCCGCGACCGCCACGCCCGCGATCGCCTCGAGGAAGACCTGGACCTGGACCATTATCGTCCCCACCATCCCTCGGGTTTCCAAAGTTTCCTCCGTTTCCTTCATCTTCACCCCCACCATGTAGATACTTCTGCACACTCTAATGCAAGTATGTCAAGGCAGCATTATGCCAAAGGAACGCACCCACCGCCACAACCTTGTTGAACTGAGTGCGAGCTCGGACGAAGAGGTCCTTGTATTGCTCAATGCTCTCTGCCAACATTTCATGTTTCGTTGTAGTGCCCTCACAAACTCGCACCATACTTCTTTCAGTCTGGAATGAAAAAAAAAATGAATTGCGAACTAGGAAGCAGGTATTCTGTATGCACCTCACGCCTCAATTGAGGCTTGCTCAGGCTCTTCTCGAAACCAATCCTGTTGTAGCCTTCGATGAGACCGATGCCCAAGGTGGAAGGAACAAGAAATTTGGTGGACCCCTCCACACGTTCAATGACATACTCCCGGTCAATAATTGTTTGAATATGCTGTGCAATGGTGGCATCCGTCCCTTAATATTTGAAAGAGTCACGGAAAAGGAATCAAAAAAAGTCCGTAAACAACCCACCAATGCCATTCTTATCCATCAACCCAACGAGGTCAGCCTCAGTGAGCAACGTAGGCCGCGTTGTCAGTCCTTCCTTCAGTTCACACACAGAAGGCAGAAACTGCTGCTCTTCATCAAACTCAGGTAGATGCTTTCCAGTCCATTTATCATATGGGAAGACATCTAAATAGTTGCGTTGGATGACTTGCAGACCTGTAATGTGAGGGATATTCAATATATGGCATCAGCGAAACGAGATTGTGTACCAGTCGCAAAAAATTCCTCGTCACCGCAGATCACATCTACGGTGGTTTGCCAACCTTCAGCATCTTTGGAACAACATGCCAAGAATCTGCGAGTAATGTATTCATATACTTGCTTCTCGTCACCGGCGAGATTGGCGGCATGTGCCGTTGGGTGAATGGGAGGGTGCGCCTGATCGTTTTTCTTTCCTTTGCGTGGTGTACTGAATCCGTCTTGTTGAAGGCTTAGATGCGAACCTGAATTAGTTCTAGGATGTTTTAAGGTCCGACTAACTTACGTGGTTGCAAAAGGTCCCCAGTTGAGATCAACTGTCTGTTTCTGAATTAGAGACATAAAGTCAAACTGCCCATCAAATTGATCCGTTTCAGTGCGAGGGTACGAAAGAAATCCCTGTTGATAGAGCTTCTCTGCTACCTATAAGATGGAGATTTAGAACTGTCTGTATTCAGTAGTCTCGAGCACAGTCGACTTACATCTAGAATCTTTTTGGGTGCCATTTTGAGAAGTCTGGAGCCAGATTTTTGAAGTTCTACAGTGGTAAGTGGTAAAGGTTTCCTTAATGCTCCTCAAAACAGTGAACTTTTTATATTGAGAAAATGGTTACCATTTCTTTGTAGGTTTCTGAGTTACACCTGTTACCCTAGCGGTGGGGTTGTTCACGACGCCCTCATAGATGGCCAGGCTCACGTCGAAATCGAAAAGACGACCTCTTCGCCAGGTAAACTCGGTTGCTTCATCCACATCGCTGCCAACCTTGGAATCTGACGGTCTACCAAGGGCAAGATAGATATACCAGAAAGATTCTGGACAAAATGATTGGACTTGTTCGTAGCGTGAAACAACGAAACCAAGGGTAGGGAATTGACACGGCCCTAACTGTACAATAAGTATTGCAATTACGACAAATCAATTAGTCTTGCCATAAGAGATTGTTTGCTGACTTAACTCCCCAAATTGTGATTGGAGAATAAGACTCTGCATCCTCGTAAACGCAGCCCCCAGACGCAGATCGAGAATTGTTCTCGCATCCACTGCATCAGCCTGAGCTTTATCAAGTTCAACAGGGTTTTGAGCAGCGTGGTGAATCTGTCTATTACCAAACGACCTGTGAGTAAACATGTGTTTATCTGAAATGAGACATACTGTGCAATGATGGCGCTGAATTTAGCTCTTTTCACTTGGAGACCTTGATTGGCCTTTCTGCACACCTTAGCTACTTCCATACCAATGTTTTCACCTTCTCGATCACAATCTGTCCAAATCATAAGCATCTGACTCTTTCGAGCTTCAGAGATCAAGTTTCGCTCAATGCTCTTCTTGTCCTCGGTTACTTTGGTCTCAATTGGTGCTTCAAAAAGAGCGAGTGGATCACACGAGGTCCAGTTGCGGTGCATAGGACCAAAGTCCGAGGACATCAAATGCCCGGACACTGAGGTCACGGTATAGGTGTCGCGCGTCTTTGGATAAGGAAAGTCATAGTTCTTTATATATTTGTTCTGTGTCGTCCGCTATTGAAACAAGGTCCATAAGCCCTAAAATGTGCTTATGGGAAGCATAATAACTCACAGTGGAAAATTGACCGCCTGAAAGTATCTGAGAGACAGATTTGGCGATGGAGGGTTTCTCCGCCACGCAAAGAACGTGCATTACAGCCGGCAAACTTGAGTGATTAGTTAATCTTTTGAAGAATGAAAACGTGAATTAAGTCGACCTCAGGTTTGAACTTACGGTATATAGAAAACATCAACACAGGATACCTTGTTCGGAGAGCTCAGATCGTGTAAAGATCACGTGGTCGCGTTGTTTGCGCTACAAATAAAGATTTAGATTCCTTATTTTTCAGACAACCTAAAGAAATTTTGAAGGAAACATCAGTTTTGCCACAATTTTGTTAGTCAAATAACCTTGTGCAAAGTAACCACTTAGCAAAATTTTATTATGTATTCCCAAGCCAGAAAATCTTGCTATGCCTGAAGATTTTCTGGCTTGGAAATACATAATAAAATTTTGCACAGCATAAATATTTGCAAAATAAGCAGAAATAGAGAATATTTCAAAATTTAGATACTTATTATTAAACGTGTTTGTGTCAAGGGATTTGGGAACTATCTCGTGCCTGTACAATTAGGATTTAGATTCCTTATTTTTCAGACAACCTAAAGAAATTTTGAAGGAAACATCAGTTTTGCCACAATTTTGTTAGCCAAATAACCTTGTGCAAAGTAACCACTTAGCAAATTTTTATTATGTATTTCCAAGCCAGAAAATCTTGCTATGCCTGTAGTGTAGCTGCCAAAATGCCAATGGAAAGTACATTATTAAGTAACATATTGCTACACTCTCAATTTTTTATTAATGTTTCTCTGATCATTCTCCTCGTCCGACCTACTGCCACTGGTATTTTCGGTTTCTTCACCCACGTGCTGCATCCCCGCCCATATAACATGATCACTTTCGTCCTGTTCTTCCATCACGTCCCCGAAGTTGGGGATTTTTCCATCCCAGGCGACACAGCCAGCTGCACTCTTCACCCAAACTTTGGCGAGCACTTTGCCTTTTTTACTTGAGTCCGCAGTATTGTCTCGAAGATTATAGGTGCTATGTAAGCGAAAAAATCGATCCAGAGAGGTGGAAGCGAGTAAAGGTGGATTAAGAGAAGACTTTGTAGGGGTCATAGAACACACTGCTCCTGCCAGTCCTAGACAAAAATTTCAACGAGAAGCCCATGACACGAAACAAAATTACGGACCGGAATAAGTATACAATGGACGCCCCGTTCGTAAATCTAAAGCGACTAAGTTACTTCCATGGTCTGCAATGAATGCTTCACTGGAGTATATGATTTCATTATGAAGTCATGCTTCAAAGAGGTGTGAACTGACTGCTCAAAGTTACCGCATTGCACTGTTTTAACACCACCGACCCTCCCGACATCTTTCCAATCAGCAACAGGCTTCCTCGCTGCACGGGTATCGTATCGCCTCACAGAACCAAGACGTGTGCCAGCAATTATATGGTGAGATGATCCAACTCGTCCCGGAATATGAGGCAAGAATGCTAGTGATGTATTGTGTACAGGTTGTCTGAGATTCAGGAAGTCATTGGCCACCTGTGATGTTCGATGAGCGATCTACCCACAACGGTGAACATAGGTTACGTACGTTCTGAGCTCTCCATCTCTCACCGTCGAAAAGTTCCGAATTTTTCCCCTTTTTTCGCTTTGTTCCTAGAACTGAACCTGGAGAAAGGCGTCGAGAAGGATCCAGTGCTCGAGACGTATCCCAAACGGAAACTTCAACCTCGTCACCGCCATAGGCAAAAGAGTGGGAATCATCAGATAACACCCATTCACATAAGCGGCTCGGGATAGACGTTGTCTGTACACTATCATATCCGTGGGTGAGGCGGAGGTGACCAGCATTCGTGCACGATATCACACGACTACCCAATAATGTAAGGAATAAGAGAGGTATATGATTCAATAGACTCACTTATCAGCTGTTAGGCCTAGCCCAACATACTTTTCGCCTGGTTTGAATCGTGTTTCTTGCCATTGTTGAATCACCAGCGCCGAGTGCTCAACTTTTTCCACAGCAAACAATGTGGCAGAGCCATCACATCGACATACGCCAATCTATTGAATACTTAGGATGGTGCGAAAGTAATTGAAAATTTAGATATACCTTGTCACCTTGAACTACTAAACGTTGAATGCCTTTAGTTTTCCCCTGCCTGCCACCATCATCCAACAATGAAACATCCACTTTCCAATCTGTCTCAGACGACCTTGTGCATCGTACCGACTTGAGTTGTCCGATGTCATCACCTAAGAAAAATCGCATTACTGGATATTGAGTGTCACAGCTACAATTTAGCGCTGGGATTCTTTCAGCATGGACACACCACTGAAAGAATTGGCTAGACTTGAAAGACTACAAGCGTTCCCTTCCTTTTCCCTCTCTACTCCATCAAAGACTTCACCGAAGGGAACCCCTCCTGTATCTGAAACTTTAGATTCATTGTTGAATTTCTTGCAAGAGCTCAAGCAACGTGTCGAAAGAGGTTCATTCTCAGAAGTCGATGTTCATGAGATGACTAGGCTGGTAGAAGAAAAGAAGAAAGAGCTAGATGAGAAGCAAAAAGAGATTCATGGCTCGCTAGGCAAGCTGGGTAAAGCCATAGATAAGGTGATTCCTGTGTGCGGTCCATCTTGCCTAACAACTCATTTGTACAGAAATTTACCAGTCCCTTGCCGCCGTTCACTCCTACATTCACTTCACCAGAATCTGTTTCCGCTCTTGAGAGGACTATTGCAAACCACTTTGTGCGCACAGGTCAATTTGGTGCAGCGGACGTATTTCGTGTCGTAGGTCTATTTCCCATTAGAAGTAGGATAAAACGATTCATATTCACTATCAAAGGAAACAGACGTTGACGTAAATCCGACGCTGAAAGCACAGTTTCTGGAACTCCATAGTATCTTGAATGCTCTCGAGAATGAAAACATCGATCCAGCCCTGAAGTACATCCATCTCATTCCACCTCCTCACCGTTCTGTTCTTACGTTATATTTCTAGGTGGGTTGATGCTAATAGAGCCTTCCTTGTCTCCCGGTCTTCCCCGCTTGAATTTCACCTACATCGCTCCAGATATCTTCGCCTTCTTACCTCGTCATTTCATCCACCATTGGTAGCCCTCAACTATTTGCGTTCAATTTCACCTAGCCTTTATGAAACCCATGCCCAAGAGATACACCGCTTGATTACTTGCACCCTATATCTTCCACTCCCAAAGCTTATCAATTCGCCGTATGCAGACCTTGCCAACCCAGCTTTGCACATGGATTTACACCCTTCATTCGCGAGAGAATATTGTGCGATTCTTGGGCTAGGCAAGCAGGTCCCATTGAGGGTAGTAGGTGATATAGGGGGCGGTGGAGCCATGGGTCGGATAGAAAAGGGGCGAAAGGTCATGAGAGAACGAAAAAGTGAATGGAGTCAAACAAATGAGCTGCCGGTGGGTTTCTTGAACATCGCCGTAGGACTAAATGTTGATCTCTTTGTGAAGATTGAAATTCCTCTTCCGCCAGAGAATAGGTATCACTCCATTTTTGCCTGCCCTGTTTCAAAGGAGCAATCCACCGAAGCGAATCCCCCGATGATGATGGGATGTGGCCATGTTGTTGCCAAAGACAGTCTGGAGAAACTGAAGAAAGGAGCTGGGTGAGTATACTGTTTGAAAACAATTTTCTTACGTCGATCATCTGACGAGGATGCAGACGCGTCAAGTGTCCATACTGTCCCGCTGAGTCATTTGCAGGTAATTCTTTGCGCGTCTACTTTTGATCAAGTGCGCTATGCTTTCAATATTCTACCCCACATGTGATATTGGCGACACAGATGTATTTCAAACATTGTATTCGAGACTACTTTTTTCAAATTTTCCATACAGCACAAACAGTACAATTCAATTCATTACGTCACATATTTGAGCACGGAGGATCAAATGAAAAAGAAACGGAGTAGGCCAATTACAAGGTACAGAGATTGTCGTCTTTCCAAGCAGTCGTAGGAGAGAATCCCGTTACTACTCTAACCTCGAAGGGCCGCGAATGCCAAATGCATGGATCTCTCCTGCTATATCTGGGAGATCACAACTCAATTCAAAGGTCCTTGTTGAGAGTGTTACACATACACCGCTTAAGAGAATGATATAGGTATAGCTTACCCATTTACATAAACAACAGCTATGCAGCAGTATAATTTTGGGAGAAATTTGAGACTACAAGAAATGGGAGGTTGGTTGATGAATTAAATAAATAGAGATGAAGATAGATATGGAAATACACACCACCCAGATGTCCATTCTTAGATGGTTGTTTATTGTTCTGACCTAGAAGAAGGTTTTCTGATCGAACAATCTGGGGTGGTGTTTGGGCGAAAGACCTGAGCAATTGATGAGGGTATGGGTGATGATGAGAGACTTGCGATCCTTTTAGCTACGAGACTCACCAGCAAATTGAATGAGAATTTTGAAAAGATGCACCTTGTGTTACTTAGGGGTGGAAATTATTTAATGAAAGGCAGTGTTGCTGAGCAAATTAGGAAATGTAAACATTTTGCCTGAGCATTTTTAGATCAGAGCTCAATTGGGACTATTGAGGGGTCGTGTCCTTGTCAATTGGCAGAATTGTTGTCTGACCATATTTATGTAAAGGATGGCTGGGGATACTATTCTGGTATACTTGCGGAGAAAGATCTACACAGTGCTCAATGTTCACAATTTACTGCATTAATAGCTGTATGTGATGGTAAATGATCAGAGTATAAATTCAGAGTATTTCTACATCAGAAGCAGAGGATCATGATGAAGCCAGATAGCATTTCCTTGGAGATACTCACTCATTATATTAGATGAGATATGAATATTCATATCTCTATTCTATTCTCAGACACAACAGACATAGAAAGGTTTTCTCATTTGAAATTCTTGTTTCTCTCCAAGAAAATTAGAAGAAAAATGCAGGACTCCCAAAGAAAATTTTAACAAAGCCAAAGATACATAAGAATATTTCTTAGCAAATAATATTCTTCCCGCAATTTTGTTAGACAAGATGACCTTCTGCAAATGTAACCACTTGTACAGAATTTTGTTGTGTATCTCCAGCCTAGAAAATCTTTCTATAACTGTAGTTAGAATTGTATTACCACAAGGATGAAAAGGATTAGGTTGTATTTCTAAAGTCTGCACAGGCAGAGGAGGCAAGGGGACTTATACAAGGGGGACTTGGCTTGAATTCAGGTGTTATAACATAAATAGCTATTGGTCTCTGGATTTCAGTAAAATCCTTCTGAAAGATCTCAGACATCCTATAAAATAGCACCTATAATCACCCACCTCTGATTCATATCTAAAGCACACCAAAGCTCTCACATGATATCAAACCATTACATCATCTTCCTTGTATGTTACCACCAAGACACTTGAACCCCTACATCACCACCTCCATCATTAATTACATCACACCTCTGAGCTTTCGAGTATGTTCCATTGTTCCTATGATGTACTTTCCCCTTGTAGTATACCTGTAGTCTGATTCTATTATCCATCCTATATTTGGACTACTGTCAGGGTTTGACTAGTTTCTTCCTATTTATACCTCCACCTTCTGAGTCTTCCTTTTATATAATAAGTGCTGGAGGAAGGCATAGGGTTATATGACTAGTATGATGGTTACCCCTCAGCTTGATCTCTGAAGAATACTCTGTTAAAGTAATAAAGGATGTGTTGACAAACTCAAACACAGACTCATACACATATAGCACAGCAGGACTGTGCCAGACTCATACACAGATGGTGGAGCATAGTAAGCATCCATGCAGGTGCTTAACTATTAGAACTCAGATATAGTACAGTAATTACCCTAGTACCATTACTATTCCCAACACTCCCACCTAATGGTACTTTGGTCATCCTCAAGTAACTCCCACCTAAATTGATAACTACATCGTGTGGGTATCCTCAGAGCCTGAACTGGTAACTGATTTAGGCTTGTGTGCATGGGTCTGTAGCTGCACTTGGAAGGCCTCTGAGACAGTCTCATTTAATTGTTTTGACTGCAAAATTGATTGAGAGTGACTGCTATAATGGGACGAGGATGATGTGTTTGATGGTGTGTGGTGGTGAGTCTGTGCCACTTGATCTTGTATGACCAAAATGTAGCTGGACATAGATAACTGGAT
>QFEC01004335.1:0-26192 GCA_003316585.1 Gomphus bonarii
GTCATGGAAGGTCATGGAAGGTGACGGAAGGTGACGGAAGATTCTAGAAGGTGATAGGAAATGGTAGAAGGTGATAGGAAATGGTAGAAGGTCCCAGAAAGTTGTAGAAGATGATGGAAAAGTATGGAAAGTTCCGGAAGGTGGCAGAAAGTTATAGAAGAACATAAACAGGAAACAACAACAGACAGCGATCTCCAACTGAACCCTGACAGTCATGCAGCACTAGCAAGGGGGGAATCCTAAGAGGAAAGCTTAGGATCCCTTGCTAGTGAGCCGTTAGATCTATATACCACTGGTCCATGCTCTGCTTCCTCAGCATACCTTACCCCTCTTTTGGGCCCGAAGGTATGCATACCTGTCTATAAATACCACACGTCTAGGGAGCCAATCTCCTGGGACCTGAACCGAGGTTCCCCTTCAACCTAAGTGTCTTGGCCTTGGGTCAAGTGGGTCTCTTCCCAGCCCTCCTCGGTCATCAGCTTCCCACCTCAGTTCTTGGCTTCTAGCTTGGAAACTTCGTGGGTAAGTGCTGAGCTGTTTCTCGGGCCTGAGGGAGCCGAAGGTTTGGAAGGTCCTTCCGAAGACCTCGGATCACTCGGTCCATTCTGGGCCAAGCTGTGTTCGTTTCGGCTTGGGGCTTGAGCTTGAAACGGGTCATCCCCTGACAGGTACCTCTCCTCAGCCTAAGTGACTCAGCCTCCAGTCGAGTGGATCCCTTCTTAGCCCTCCTCAATCCTCAGCCTCCCACCTTAGATCTTGGCTCCTGGCTCAGGAACTTCGTGGGTAAGTGCCAAGCTGTTTAGTGGGCCTGAAGGTGCTGAGGGTTCAGAAGGTCTTGCCAAAAACCTCGGTTCATTTGGTGCATTCCTGGCTGAGCTGTGTTCATTTCAGCTTGGGGCTTGAAACGGGTTGTCCCCTGACAACATCTAGATTCTGAAGAAGTATCAAAGGTACTTCAAGTTTGATTTCAAGTTGAGAGGGAGGAAGACCACCTATGTTAATGGAATTCAGGTGTTATATAGGATATTGGTAGTCATTCTCATCTTCTCCTTTGATAATATATATACTAAAATAGATGTTGGGGAAAAGGTTTCTCTATTTTTTTTGCAAGGAAGGATCAAGCATGCTATCCAAACATCTCCATTCAACAAAAACTCACTAAATCAGTCTTATTTGACAATCAAAAAAAAAAAAAAAATTCTTAGCTGGCCAATGAAGAGTCAATTACTTCTAGTAATTAACTCATAAAGAATAGAAGTCTAAGGAATCACCAGGAAATGACTCTATTTTCACTTTTCTACCAGTGAACCCACAATATACTACAATAACTCTGGTTGGTTACTTACATAATCAGCTCAAAATGAGTATAAATGAAGCCTGCTTTTGCAGTAATAAATGCCAGGAGATAACCTGTTTCAAACTCTGGGACAACTCTGAACATGACCAAGAACTCTGAGAGCTCAGAAAGCTATAACAGTAATCCCAGGACCTTCTTCAGGCCCTTTATGCCTCTTTATATGGATCTTAAGATGTCCAAAAAGGACATCACTCTATAACTGACTTACCTTGAAGACTGAGATGCAAATCTGAGATGGGAGTCAACTCTGAGAATCTCAAAGTACTGGGGAGTTCAAGGGTAACCACAATGAGGATCTCAGCTACTGATAGGAGATGCCAGGCCAGTAGTACCATACATCCAGACTCATTTGCATATTCTCAGACCAGCAGCTAGGCAGAGGTATGATGGAGAAGGAGGGTATGGACAACTAGTATATATAACAGGGGCCCACTAGTAATGAGATCCTTAGGTTTTCCTCTTAGGATTTCCCCTCACTAGCATTGTGTGATATTCCACAAGTACTTCAAGGGTTGCCCTCACAAAAATAATCAATCTTTTATCATCCATTAATCTGTAGGATTAAACAAGTGCAGCTAAGCACTCTCATAAGTGTTGAAAATATCAAGTCAGTCCACTTATTCCTCTACCTCTGAGTGCATTTCCTTCTTTAGAAATAATATGGACCATGATAGTGTCCATGAACCTAATACATACATTGCAGACTATTATTCTTTGCTGCTAATAAACACATTGGAATCCAGTTATCTTAACCTCTTCAAGTTATTACAGAGGATTGTAACCAAGGCACAAATATTAAATTATTTCTGGAGTTGTGCTGTAGCAAAGTTTGGTATTCTCTTGACTTATTGATTCCATGGTCATAGACATTGGAGTGTTATTAACTTAATACCACAGTCTTTACAGGTTTTAAAACAGATGGTACACTCCAAAAAGAACTTGTTTATTATTGTCCTTCCATTTTGAAGACTGGGATAAGTGACTCTGATGAGACTGGAGAGATCAGGACCATATATCATATGCTGAGGAATGGTAAAAGAGTGATCCAGAGGGAGATCCTTTCCCTGATCAACATCCAAAAGCCATGGTGCAAACTGTATACTTTTAGGATTATTCCAATCCATATGCATATTTTCAGTGAGATAGAGGACCTTGACATGGTGCCATAGATAAGACCTTTAGATGCAGGCATCCACAATTGCTTCCTGCTGCCTGAACACTTGTGGCTGCATATGACTGACACCCATAAGATTACCTATCCAAGAAAAAATCACAATAAATGGTAGGACTTAGGGTTATTTTGGTGACTAGTTTTCAGATGACTTGCCAGGGGATTGTGAAATATATCTCTAATGGTTTATAACTATTTTATTGTGTGGTGTCCAATGGAGAATATGTTGTGTTTGGGTTATTCTGGTATAGCCTGCCAATCCTGCTCTTCAGCCCTGGTACCGAAAGATTGGCTCTGTGGTCATGAAGATCTTGTAAAAAACATAAAACATCTTCTCATTGAGGACTTGCATCAAATGTTCTGAACATCGACAAAATAAACGTGGACCCTAGTAGCAAAGAAGGATGTAGTACGCCAAGTTGCACTGGCAGAAATGGCCAGGCGATGAGATCTCCGAAGCTGATATCGAACAGTACCTGCAGAGCAACAAAATGAGTGGTGTTGTATGTCATGGGTGCTTTATTTGCAGGACGACTTTCTCAATGAGAAACCAGAGATTCAACATTATCTGGAGGGAAGAGGACATGTCTACCAGAAACTCCACTGCGAGATCAATCCCATTGAAATGCTTATATTAAGTATCGTAAGCCTTTTTATCTTGTCTAACATATCCGCTGGTTGAAATCATCATTGCTAGGCTTCTGTGTTGCATCTGACTGCAAAGTCCTTGCCCCACAATGTCTCGATATGGCCGACATACCAACAATTCGGTGGTTTTCTGGAAAACCTGATGCTATATGAATACTTACTGGTAAGCATCTCGTTACATTTGCGTTCGCGACAAATCATCAAATACTTAACTTTGTTGCAACAAAGGACTTGACGCACGCCAAGCAGCTTTCGCAGTGAAGAAGTACAAGTCTCACCCTTGGGTCAGAAACATATCAGATATTTTAAATGCATAAAGCATCAAGAGGAACTCTCAGGTGATATTATGGGGTACAAATAGACTATCTATCGCTGTTGCAAGGCTGTCCGGGCCTCAGAAAAGCCAGGTGGCTTTTTTTTTACATATGCGGAGCAAATCTCAGGCGGCCGAAAAATTTACTTCGAGTTATTATATTTCTGATAAGGTCTCTTCTACTACTCAACAATTGGATTCAGCTATGTTTCGGTCGCAAATACAACGGTATGACGTGACAGCCGGCGTGTCAGTTTCGATTCCCACACTGTAGAGCTGTGACAGTCATGGTTCCCTCACTTTTTTTCTACGCCGCTTATTGTAGATGTCCGAGAATACCCCACTTATTCCGGGTAGAGCGAGCGAAGTGACGCAAATCGATGATGTATACAATCGATTCTCAAAGACGAGGAAGCGAGTCATCGTGGCAGTGATCTCTCTTGCAGGCATCACAGCTCGTGAGTACTATAATGTAACATTTACCCTAATGAAAGCTAATTGTATTCTGTTTCGATATCGTGGATGGTTGTTTAGCATTTGCCTCTGCCTGTTTTGTCCCCTGTGTACCACAAGTAGCCAAGGATTTGAACACGACAGGAACAATCGTCAAGTGCGTCATCTACACTATGATAACTAACTAGTTGAAAACGGTTTATCAGCTACACTGTTGGGATCTATATGTTCGTAATGGGGATGGGAACCTTGGTTTGGGCACCTTATTCAAGATTTTGTTTGTCAAAACGCCATCCATTTCTTTTCAGCTTTCATTGATGGCCACTAATATCCAGACGGTCGCCAGCCCATTTACTTGATTTCCCTACCGCTATTATGTATCGGATCTCTAAGTGTTTCCTTGTGTCGTAATACGATTCAGCTTGTTATGGGTCGCTCTGTTCAAGCATTCGGGGCATCTAGCATCATGAGTGTTGGCGCGGCCACGATATCTGATATATACAGACTCGAGGAACGGGGCACCGCGATGGGGATTTATTTTGGCGTATGCATTTTCAATCATTTACATTCTGGGTTTTAACATATGAGTTCAATATCAATAGGCTTATCTTTTGGGTCCAGCTCTTGCGCCACTCGCTGGAGGTCTTGCAGTAGTTTATTCATCCTGGCGCACCATACAGGTGATACTGTTCGGGATGTCCCTAACGGTCTTTATCTGCGTGGTCATCGTCCTTCCTGAGACCAGCCATCCAGGATCTAGAGGTATTGATCGAGTATTAAATCAGGAGCCAACTGCCAGGCATGGTCCTAAAATGGCTACCCAGAGATGGGAATGGGTCTGGCTGAATCCATTCAAGGCGTTGAGTATATTGCGAGGACCAAATATATTATTTATCGTGAGCATACTTCATGTACATTTTACCCTGCATTTATGCTTCCTTATGCGCATTTTGACAGGTTGTGGCTAGCGCACTTATATTAATCAGTGACTTTGGTAAGTACTTTCTAGCCGTATGGTGAATGTGACACAATTCTTCGGTGCTTTTCACTGTATATAGTTCTTTTAATTCCATTGTCATACACTATGGTATATATTTCCATTCTTTCCTACCATCCATATATTCTTGAAAGTTGAATTAGTAACATTCAGGGACCTCGTTATGGAATAATTAATCCAGCTCTCATTGGTGCATGCTTTCTCTTCTCAGGGTTGGGTAACGTTCGTAAGTACCCACAATTCCACTATCATCTTCTATAACCTAGAAATTCTGTAGTTGGTACCCCCCTGACTGGTCGTCTTTCCGACCAAGCCATCATCAAGGGCCGGAAGAGGAGGGGCGGGCAGTGGGTTCCGGAGGATCGCCTCCTTGTCACTCTTCCTGGAGCATTGATCTTTGTGCCCATTTCATCGCTACTATTTGGAATGACAACACAGTTTGTCAAGGGAAGGTTTGGCCTCGTGATCAACCTAACATGCTTGTTCATGAATGGCATTGGAGTATGTGGTTCGGGACTCTCACAAGCCTCGATCATGGTTTGATATACTAAAATTAGGTGGCTCTCGTTCTGGCCCCTGCTGGAACTTATAGCGTGGACATCTTGTACACACAAAGTGCCGAAGTAGTGGCAGTTAACATGTTCGTGCCGTCTCGTTGACATTAAAGATACCTGAATGACGATCAGCTGTTCCTTAGTGCTATACGAAATGCGCTTTGTTCTCTTGCTATTGCTGCAGTATTGCCGATGATGAATGCCATCGGTGTAGGGGCGACATACGGCATTGCTGCGGGGTTGGCGTGGATCGCCTTTGGGTAAGCATGAATTGACAGTACTGGTAGTTCAAATATACTGATTCTTTTATGTTGTTTTCAAGGCTTTTGTGGATCACTATACGCTACGGCCAATCGTTACGCTCATGGGCTGATATTGGGTACACTACCTCAATGCGAGACTCTTAACTCGGCATGTGTCAGAGACCACGCAAAATCATTTGTTACAAGGATGCGAAAACTCTATCTAATTATTTATCATTCCCCTCGCGTATTGAATTCCCATGCAAATAATATGGAACAAGTTCCAGCTATAGTTAAAGATCTTTTCTGGATGTATATGTTGTGAATAACGTATTACTCGTCGCTCAAAGCAATCACAGTAGCAATGACGATATCGTCACTCGGTGATAGTTTTTCCCATCTCTTGCATACCTTACACATTATGTATAAAGGCACCCTACACGGCTACAGCCCTTTAGTTTTCGCACTAAGGACTTACGCCGTATAGTTGCTCCAATAGTATATAGTTTAGGAATACATAGTGTACACTATTATCTCATCTTCTGAGACTTACGATCTCCTTCGAAGGGAATTTACCATTGTTTTATTCTCTTCACTAACTGCTATCGTCAAGCCCTCATCGGCATTTGCCGAATCAGTCCATGGTTGTTTATAGTTAGAAAAACATGGTTGTACCGATTTCCCACGTATCGAGAACCAACGGCACCACTAATTCGCGCTTCGATTCTCATACTATCGTGGAAACACATCTCTGCGACAGTACACACCATTGAGTGACTCGGAATACGTTCAAGATCTGGTTATATTCCAAAACTTCACTACAATGTCTTTCAGCGATCTTCCAACTTTCAATGAACTTCCTAAATTCAAGGAGCTCCCAGGATGTGCATGGGACCTATGGGGAAAGGGTGACGAACTTGGTACTGTGAATCTACTCACAGATGAGGTCGTCCGGCGTGCAGCCAGTGAACAAATACAGTGAGCAACCACAACTCTGTGTTGTATGATCACCCAATCAAGAATATAAGGACGGGGAGGAGTGTGTGTCTCAACTGGTACGTGCAGAGCAAGCATCGATGTCTTCTGCCTCTCCTTGATTAGTAAATTTTAGGCCACTCAATTGGCCAAGACAGGTATGAATTCTGAGGATCAATAAAGGTCGTAAATACTCTAACAGGTTCGCGCAGCCTTTGTTCGACCGCAGGCAACCAGATCATACGATTATGTCTAGAACTCCCGTCCCTAGGCCAGCCACGAACGATGATGAGTTACACTTTGTAAGCAAGAAATTGAATCACATGGAGATCTCTCACCTTCCCATTCCTGACTTCCCTGCTAGAACACGCAATCTGGGACTCAGTGGGATGGTCTCAGACATGTCGGCATATTGTCGCATAATGTCTTCTACCAAGGGCAAGATTTTTATTTTTTATTTGAGCACGCGTAATCAGTACATGTTTTTCACATATCAGTGTTGAATCCAACAAGATCCCCAGAGGGAAAATACATATAGATGACCCAGTGAATGTTGACCCGGAAATTGTGAGGCTTGGGATTCACAGTACGTCTTGATACTTACTTTTTACGCTATTGATTATTATGCCATCAGACTGGGCACAACATGGTTTGCAGGTTTTATCTATAAGCAAATAGACTCGACAACTGAAATATCTCAAGGTATTTGCGGACGCGGTGTATTGATTGACCTCGTCAAATTTTATACGGATTCTGGGAGAAACCCGCTTCCGTATGATCCATGGACATCACACTCAATCCCAGTTAAAGACATCCAAGCTGCCGCAGTTTCAGAAGGCGTCGAATTTCATCAAGGGGACATTTTACTCATAAGGATGGGCTTTTTCCTGGTTCGTTTTCACTGTTTAGTGATCTATATTTCGCGTTTACAGATCCAACTACTTTTACTAGAGATTCAGTTCAAGCTCCCAAGGCGAAAGAAACAGCTTGGGCGGAAAACCTGAGACATTGTGAGCTAACTGGATATAACCTGATTGCATCTAAATAAATCAACATTAGTGCTGGGCTTGAACAAGGCCTCGAGATGAAGGAATTTCTCTGGTATTACTACTTGCATTTTATCTATTGATTTACATGAGGATCTGAATTTCGTTTCACAAAGGAACAATCACTTCGCTGCGGTTGCATCAGACCAGCCATCACTAGAACGTTGTCCTGCCCTCGAGAGCGAGAATTTACTGCATCAGGTACATTCATTTACCTCACCGGCAAAGTCTGCTTAAACCTTTTTTTTCCTGATGATGATCAGACTCTCATTGGGTAAGCATTTCTTGTCCACTAGTGTTCTCGGATGGGCTGCCAAGTTGATGTCACCATCAAAGACTCTGGGGAATGCCAATCGGTAACTCTCCCCCATTTTTTATTTATTTATTTTTTAATGCTTGAATATAACTGCATTCCTCAGGCGAATTCTTTGACTTGGAAAACCTTTCAAAAGTTGCTCAGGAGACGGGGAGATACACGTTTTTTTTCTCTTCGTGGCCTCTTAACGTTCTGGGTGGGGTTGCCTCAACAGCCAACGCTGCGGCAATATTTTGAGGCCTCGCGAAAAAATCTCAAATGCGAATGCGACTCGGATGGGACAGCAATACAGAGAGGATGGCTCGGATTTAGCGAAGAACGCAATTTGTTCTGGCCTTTGTGTATTCAGGGTTTATACTTCGCGTTTCTGTTTCTTCTGGTCGAGAATGTATTAATAATGATTTCATTATGATTGATTTCATTGTGATTGATTTCTTGAGCGACACTCATGTTCCTGCTGTGTCTGGATGTGGACTGGAAGGAAATTAAGATGTGGAAGTAGAAAGTTATTCAGGTTCTTTTGAGACGCGAAGATGCCCATTGATCGTGTGTACCAGAAAGTAAGGAATTTAGTCTCTATCATCTCTGGTAGCAGATGTCAGATGGCCGGTTTCAATGCGAGAAAAGATTCGCCGCAGTATATAAGAGACGGTGATCTATAAGCAATCTAATCGAAGAAGATTATAGATACCATCTGATCTAAAATAATAAATATTAGAAGAAGAAGCCGTTATGGATGGTGAAGGCGCGATGTATCGACTTAGATGCAATGATGCCCCAAAATCAGTGAATCGCTAACCAAGAAAAAGAGAACAACATAATGGAATTCTAGTTTCTACGGGATGTCTTTGACCTCGTAGTAATTACACTGTAAAAAATTGACTCGTGACATATCAGGCAGGTAAATGTGTAAATTTGACTGACCGTTACTGTCCACGGCAGGTCCTGCACAAACCCAACGTAGTGCTATCAAAGCGCTGCTGGCGTCCACTCCGTGCGCTGCAAGAATGATGTTGGGCACAAGCTCCCGTTGCTTGTGTGCATGCTTGGCAGCTCGCTTGCTTTCCATGAGTGCAACCGACAGGGACGTGATTTTGACTTAGCAAGCAGTGGGATGACATGCAGTCTTCTACAAATGTGTAGAGATTGGTGAGATGGCCACAGGCGAGATATTTAGTTTGGCCTTTCGTTACTGTCTGACACATCTAAATAAGAGGTTTAAAAAAAAGTGAGTCTGAAGCAGTCCTTGGAGACCACGTAAAGATGAGACTCACTTTCTATGAGATCCGAGTTGAATGCAGATTCATGAGGCATGTATGAACGTATTTTAAGCCAAGTCTGATTTACTAGTTGGCGAACTTCAGGCCAAATCCTCGCCAAATATAATTAGTAATGTAGAGTAGTGAACCAATGTAAAAAATACACCAAACCAATGACATAATCGTGAGTACCAAACCCTGCTGTGTCACCAACCTCAGAAGGTGTGTTGTGTTGGGCACCGATCCCTGATACGAGAGTAGAAAAGTGAGTCGAATTTAGTGAACTTGCTGTAAGTAAATAAGGTACGACCTTCACCGTGGTGATAGTGGAATAGTTTCAAGCTCTAGAGATTATAGGCAAAGCACTGGAAGGAGATCATGAAAAAAAACCAAAAAAAAAACACCTGAATTGTTCTCGATTAACGCCGAAATGTTGTTTATTGTAATCGACCGTAACTAAATTACGGTGAGTGTTGCGAAACGACCATGATAGCTTAAAACGCACCAGCCATACTCCCCGAAACCTGTCAGTGTGCAAGATTTGGCAAATCCGCCGGTGGCATGCTAGCGCTCAAAGCACAAATCGGAGTTAGAGAAAGACTAGTTTTTGGCTAAATTTACAGATTGGCATGCTAGGACCCTATTGGAACTCTAGATATGAGAAATCATAGAAGCTCCTAGGGATAGTTACTAAGCATCAAGTGAATTAAGAAACAACGCGTTTTAGCTCTTGCTTCCATCTGCTGTACTATCCTATCCTGCTGCTGCCTTAGGATGGCTGCATCTAAAGCTGCAATTGGTTATGGGCCTCGCAAAAAAAAGTATTCCCCTCTATAAATATTTTTCTATTCTTATTCCAATCATAAAGATTAGGTTTATTAGGTATAATTATTTTCCCCAGTAAGCCACTGGTAATATTAGGCTACACAGGACTATGCACCAGTTCTGTGGTCGACTCTTGGCATCCATTGTTTCGGAACAGACACTACCAATGTTATGATCCAATGGTTTTTTCAAGTCATGCCAGCTTCACCTGGTTCACAGCAGCATCACACCAGACAGTCATCAATATGGTGGGTTTCACATATTTTTTGGGAAGGTTTGTCCAACAGTTGTTTGGACTTGTTTTTTCTCGCAGGGATGTCTTGTAAGGCCTGATGGCTAGACAGCGAGTGGTTGTGCTATTATAGCACAGTTTTGTCTGGAAGTTTTGTCGACGCATATCTGTGGAATATCCTGAGATGCACGGGTTGGATGTCCACTGACCTGGTGGGATTGGGAGGGTGCAGGGGAGCGATATGGATGACTGGATCGAGACGCCGACCAGGTTTCGGGACAACATCAATGTTCCCGATATTCGAAGCCCCGCAGTGACCAGCGGGCAGTGTTGGGACGAATTCATGTTCTTGAGGATCTATCAACACCGGAGAGGGAAGTCAGGAGAGCATAAGCATGAGAGGAGCGAAGCCCTACAGGCCCAAAGCGATCTAAAAACAGGCGTGGCAGATTGTGCGGCCAGTGGTAGTGGCCAGGACGAGGCCACAGGTACGATGAGCGCGAAGAAGTCAAAGTCAAAAAAAAGGAGGGGGAGTTGAGGTCAAAGACGGCACGTCAACGCTGTTTTTCAAGCCTTTCCGTCGCTAAATTGAATCAACAACGTGCTGCTTGAGAATTCGCAACCCGCATTTGTGGAGGGGGTGATGGTACAGGGGGGCACGATAGAGACAGTGAATTCCGACGAGTCTGGAGGCGCGTTAGGATCGACATCTATGACATCGTACGAGGACCTCCTCAAGAGTCCCATGCCCGCGTGGATGGAATGTGATGCCCCAATATCTCCCAAACCAGTGCCAGCAAACGGAATTGCAAGGCTGCACGGTGCGATCATAGACGGCCACGCCATCAATCACTGTTAATGGATTTGAGCTCAATGAACGACCACCACCCAAGAACCACCCGCGCTCGTTCTAACCCCTTCGAAGGAATGCATATACCTTGACTTTGACCCATGCGAGATGTTCTCGAATCTTCAAGAGGTAGCACAGGGTCAGCACGGCTCGGTGTACGCGGCAGGCGTACTTGGCAGTCTAGATGCGGTCGTCGCCATGAAGAAAGTGCCTCTGGCAAACGGGACTCCAAAGATTGGCCAACTTCAGCATGAGCTCGTTCTGATGTTGCAGATCTGAGACGAGCATATTCTTGCATCGGGCGGACCTTTTCTCATTTGCAGAGGGATGCAACCAGCAACAATCGACATCAAAGGAGGTCACAAAGCATAGCAGGATCTTGAGCAGCAGCGTCCCCGATTCTATCAGAGGAGATACTGGTCTAGGTTGCTGTAAGAAGGGAGAGTATTGTGAGGGAGTGCTGCAGATGATTGTCGCACGTCATGGAAACGTGAGCCAGACAATCTCGCACGACGAAAGGTGTTTAGGGTATCAATACACACAGATGACGCACTCCATATTTTTGAAGATATCTATATTCTCGTTGCACCTATTCGCCCACTTTCTGGGCTTTTATATTGTCACGAGATAGTTTGCTGAACTTCACAGGGTGCCGAGATGGAGCAGGTATGATGGAATTCTATTCTGGAATAGTGATGGATCTCGAGCCATCGCTTCTACGCTTGAGGGGATGTGTTGGAACTCTAGATTGAGGTAAGCATAAAAGCTCCTAGGGATAGTTACTAAGCATGTAGATTATGATTTGTAATAAAACAACTCGTTTTAGCTCTTGCCCATCCTATCCCGCTGCCTTAGGATGATTGCACCTAATTTGCAATAGACCCAGACACCCCAGAACTACCTACATTTACATGTTATTTCATAGGAATAAAAAAAACAGGTCTTTATGATCGATTTTAGTAGTCCTCTTGGTGAGTCCTCACCTGGAGCCGGGTCAACAGAGAGTCAGACAAAAGGGAGAGAGGAACTTGCCGTCCGCTTCACGTCTGGGAAAGTCGACAGATTTTCAGAACAATTTGCCATTACAGAACCCTGGCAGAGGGGCATATAGGACACAGATATCATATTTAACGCAGACTTCGTCACGGTTGAGGTGTGCCGACCCGGAGAGCTAGGGTTGGTTATATCAACACGTTCCATCTACCGCCATCGATCTCACCACCGGTATTGCTCTCACTTGTAGAGCGGAAGACTACTTCTCCGCTCACAGACGCCGTTATTAGCGCCGGCTCATGTAAACTTTTTTTTTAACCACGAAAATTCCCTGTTCACCTTCAAATCATTAAAAATCACCAACTTTCCCCAGTGGTTCGTTTATACTCAGATTTGGGAAAGCCCCCCTAGCTGTAACACCCGTTGTAGGGCGGCGTTCCTGGTCACGAATGGGAAAAGCAATTATTAATGGAGCAAGATAACTATCGGGGTCATATGGATAAATGTCTAGGACTTGAGATACTCTCAATTTTTAGAACGACTACCAGCCAAGAGAATCCTCAAGTTCTAGTAGAACATCGCCATTTTCACTCTGCTTCCTCTTTGTATTGCATCGATGCCATATTGCGTCTCTTTCGTTTCACTCAGGTCCACGGACGCGGAAAATATGGAGCATCCATAGTAGCTTTGAGGGCACTGTGATGACCTCAATAATACCTGTTAGTTCTACCCCGCGATAGAGTGCGTCAATTCCAAATCCTGTACGCACTCCAACCAGTTAGTAAAGATTTCCAGTGGACGTCAGATATGCAACATTCACTACCTGATCAACATAGAATGGCTACACACTCATGAAATAAAGATAATTCGAGGAGGAGCTCGTCAACGAATACGGACGTCCAGTGGCATTCCTTTTGTCCACGCCGTCGTTGCAATGTTCTTCCCATAGATATTTTCAAGACTCCCCCCCTTACTGTAACCTGGGGAGATAGAGAATATCAGAGTTTTATGTGTCGATGGATTCAATGGATTATAAGGTTCGCACCGACAGGATGATTTCTTTAAGTTTGTTTGCTGAGGATGCCATGTTGAGAAAATTCCATTTCCGGATTGTCAGATCCATTAAGGCCATCCTACTGTAGGCAACCTGGGTTGATACATATGAAAATACCTAACATTATTGCGGCATATTTTCGTGTCTGAACAGTTGGTGACATATAACAATTCTTACAAAACGAATACCAAAAGCTCCAGGAGCGTATCTAGGACCGCCGATAGACTTCCATTCCTCATTGATTTTGCGAGACGAGCCAGCACTCTGCTACATTTTTTCTCACCCACAGTAATAATTTGAAGCATCGTTCCGTAGACTTTGAGCATCTTGATCAAGAAACCTCGGAACTCTTACCCACTTCCGACGAATCAATTTCCATTTATCGAAGAGCCCTGCATATCCAACGGCAGAAATTATCAGCCGTCCAAGAGCGTATACTCGAGTCCCCAAGCGAAATGGGCATGACACGAATCTTTCAAATTAGCATGAAAGCCTACAAAGCAATAAGACGATCAGTTTATTTTTGTGTTGGTATCAAGAAGTCACAGATAGCAAGTAGGTTCCGACTCGGCGTCGGCGAGGCGGGAAGACGGATTGATGGCTGAAGGTTGAATAGTATATCAAGACTTTTGTCTCCTAGTTAACACCTCAGAGGGTTGTGTTCAATCTCTGAGTTTGCTTGTATTGAGTTCCCGTAACTTCCATATTTTGTGGTATAGGTATTCGAGTTTAAATTTGAAAAGAACCCATCATATGAGGGCCTGTGACCTGTCACAATGGCTCGGGACAACAGTTCGCAAACTAGTTGCGACGTATCACCACCACGATCTCACTCCTCTCGAATTCCACACATCGATGGTGAACCAATAACTTAGGTAAATGCCATACTTCTGAACCTTACAAGGAAGTTCCCTATCATCCTAATCATATCGACTCAACCTGGCTACCGTCGGAGACGCTGCGCGAAATACTAGAACCAACACTTCGCTTCATTTTTACTTCTGTTTCTCCTCCATCCGATTTTTTCTCCAGCCCTAATGTTGAAGAGGAGTTGGGAGGAAGACCGTGTGATGAAAAGACCATGGCAGACTCTTCATCGCTGCTTCCCCTTGTGCCGTCTGGGTTGGAGAATCCAAAGGAAATACGGGCCAAAATGAGGGTTGGCGCTATTCCCTGCGATCTTTCGTTGGTTAACGAACAAAAAACTTTACAAGAAACTCACCACTATCTGAGCCACGATGTCTTGGAGGTATCGATACAGAACGTTCAGTCGAACGATCAAGACTACCATAATAAGAAGGGAGATCGAGTACAGGAGTGCAGATTCAACAACAATTTCGATGATATTTGAATATGTTTTCTGGTAAGACTTGTCAAGCGCCGTGTTTCTAGCGCTGACACGCCAAATTCGATAAGTGATGAATAGTGTCACGTAAAGTGTCGTTGCCAGTGATAAAGATAGGTACGTCGTCCCGGTATCAACGAACCGCCCTGTGATCGTGAAGCTGGCATTGACATCCTGGACCGCGAGGTTCAAGCCCGAAAATACTATGGAGAGTAGGTTAAACACAAACGTTGAAACCTACAAGAAAGGACCACGTACCAGTTCCTACAACTGTTGTAAGGATAGGGATGACGACAACTTTCCAATCCTTATTCCACAAGACCCAACAACGCCATATCTCAAGACCGCCGTTGTAAGCATATCCTTGTCCGGCAAAGAAAATCCCAGACTCACAAAGAGGCAGTCCGCAATAAGGGTATTTAATGCGAAAGTAAGGGATCCCAGAACTCGACCCCAGAAGGGAAGTTGGTAGAACGCCAGGAAGATCGATTTAGGACTTTGGTTGTTGAAAACGAAGGCATGACGACCAAGGAACCAATGGTAACCGAAGTGAATTGTTGACAAAATGTACATAACGAGGGTCACGGACACCATCCAAATATTCCGTCGTCGGTCCACACGTTTGTTATCTATGGACGGGGTCCAAGTAAGCACGCAGGGTACGAACGTCGCCGTGGTTATAGCAGACTCACAGAACCCCGCCAATGTGACAATTAGCAAAGCCGTGTACAAACCTGAAGCGTCAGAGTGAGCATCATACACAGTCTTCTCTAAACTTTTAAAACGGACCGCTGAAAAAAGCCTCGACAGCCGTGTCTTGGAAAGCCTCGTCATTTCCTTGACTGACCACAGCTGCGCTCGGGCCAGCCATATTTGTAACTTGGATATTAGTCGAGTGGGGGTACTAGAAGCTTCGAGTCCTGGGGAAAGGTAATTATGGTTCTTTTATCCGTGCCAGAGAGAAGACACAAGAAGAGATCAAAAGGACACATCAGCTGTCACACTATTCGTAAATAAGTGACTCTATAATACAGATCATATCTAACCGCAGAAGGTGGCTTCCATGTGCTTTGTGAAACGCTTCGGAACACTCGGGTTCCGTGATCTCAATGGTTTTTGAATTCTTCGTGGGCAACGTGCCCGGATTATTTTTCCCACACTCGTAAATGGTAATATTAGCAGATAGACGCCGCTGTGTTGATAGAACTAGTCAATCTCACTCTTGTCCTTCCCGAGGATCTCCAGAGTACTGTTCTCGCCATTCCAGGCTCAAGGTTCGGTCTAGACCTAACTGTCATTACACTGTCCAAAAACCAGGATCAGTTTGTTTTCACAAATTTACTTCCTACGATAGTCGTGTCTCAGAATCCTACAATGGCCAATACTAATCATCCCAAATCCAAGGCATATGGAACATGGGATAGTCCAATTAATGCCGACTTCATAACGCGGCAGGTATGTATTAGATTATTTCATGTAGGGACAGCTCTTCAACGAGTCGCCAAGGTCATTGGTATCGAGGACGTGCTTGTCGACAGTTTCACCAAGACTATTTATCATGTCGAAAAGCGGCCATCAGAGAAAGGTCGAAATGCCATTGTTGAGACTTGCACTAATGAGGAATTACTACCTATGCCATGGGACGCCAAGTAAGAAATTGAAACGAATTCCATTGTTCCTACTTAACTATTCTCTCCTTTAGAACCGGTGTGCATACGTACGGAGGTTCTGCCGTCTCCTTCGCCAACAGGAGCTTCCTGTTTTCTAACGCAGGTGACTTGAGATTATATACATCGAACGGGAAGGAACCTACTCCAGCCAGCCCAGGTAATTAACTATTGTGTCCCGAAATCCAACTTGACAGCCACTATAGATTATCGTGCATGGCGATATGCTGACTTCAGCCCACATCCTAAATCTCCACACCTGTTTGTTGCTATTCGAGAAGATCACACGCGTCCGGAACCAGTCAATGTTGTCACGACGCTAGTGTGCATAAATATAAGAGATTCGACTGTACAGATCGTGGCTACTGGTGCTGATTTTTACTCGAATGCCTGTTTCTCTCCAGATGGAAAGCATGTGGCCTGGATTCAGTGGCATCACCCTGAGATGCCATGGCAATCCGCCGAACTTGCTGTGGCGGATGTGGAGCTCGAAGGTGACTCGTTCACTTTTAAAGATCCTGTGGTCGTGGCTGGAGAACATGGAAAGACCGTGGCACAGCAGCCTAGTTGGGTTTCAGACGAAACCCTTATATTTATTTGCGACGCGTCTGGCTGGCTTAATCCATGGACCTACACGCTCAGCCAAAGGGCGAAGCCTATTCTTCCTCATCCTGTGGAGGAAGAATTTGGAGAGCCAATGTGGTTCTTAGGAGGATCGAGTTACGCCATCCTCGACTCGGGGAGATCTGTTTGGACCACCGTTAAGGATGGCATATCCGCGATATACGTGCTTCATCTCGCTTCGGCACAGCTTACACCCATACCTGCAGATTTTGTCGAAATCCGTCGTGTGCGCCAAGTCGACAGCCGCTCTGTCGTTTTTATCGCCAAGACTGGAATCCAGCCTGATTTTCTCGTCAGCCTATCCTTCGATGCCGAATTTGAACCCACTTTTGCGACTTTGAAAGAAACATTCTTGCCTGGGGAGTCGGTGTCTGCTGATTATTTCTCCATTGGTCGGTCTCTTCTCCTAGATAATCCGCAAGGAGAGCCAATCCATGCTGTCTTTTATCCACCCCAAAACCCAAATTATTCTGGACTTCCTTCAGAGTTGCCTCCGTGTCTTGTCTTCATACATGGCGGACCCTCGGCAAGACAAGGTGCAGGCTTTGACTGGTACCACCAATATTATACTTCTCGGGGTTGGGCATGGTGTGTCACTTAATACACTGCCGTGAAAAATTGCTAACGACTATATTGATTGTTTGAAGGCTAGATATCAATTATGGAGGTTCAACTGGTTACGGAAGAAAATACATGTAAGCTGATGGTTTCTCGTGTGAATACCTAACTTCTATAGTTTCCAGGGAACGTATTTACGGGATGTGGGGGGAAATCGATGTTCAAGATTCAATGCATGCGGTCAAAGAAATGCAATATCTGGGACTTATCTCTCAGGACCGCGTTGTTGTTCGTGGTAATTCAGCAGGTAGTTCCGTCGACAGAAGAATCGCTTGCCAGTTTGACTTTATTATACAGGAGGATTCAGCGTGCTTCGGTCGCTGGTTACTTTACCGACATTCTACCAAGTTGGGATATCATCATATGGAATAAGCGATCTCCAGAGACTCGTAGAAACGACTCACAAAGTATTCCTGATTTATTTATGCATTAGAATTCATATATTAATTGATAACTCCAGTTTCAGTTACATTACATGTTTAAGTTACAAGGCGGCACACCACATGAAATCCCCGAAGTTTACAGGGCACGCTCGCCAATCTATCACGCGGACAAGATAAAATCCCCATTGCTTGTACTTCTCTTCAGCAAATTTTCAGAATAGTTTACTAACACATTCATTCTGAACAGATGTTCCAAGGAGATGCTGATGTTGCTGTACCAGCCGCTCAATCAGAGAAAATCGTGAAAACGATCAGGGAACGCGGAGGGCGAGTTGACTACATATTATTTCCAGGGGAGGGACATGGGTGGCGCAAGGCCACTACTATCAAGACAGCATTGGAAAAGGAGCTGTCGTTTGTGAGGGATGTACTGAGTCTTGCAACTTGATGCATATCCGTACCTGCTTGGTCGGATCACATGACAAAGATCCAGCTACAAATCTCAGCCACATTTCTCCGCCCACAGCGTGACAACTACTTCATAGCATCATTAACTAACGCCCCCGACGTTCGCATCTGAAAGAGAGCACATGCTGCAGGTTGATGGACAGATTTAGAAAATGGAAATTTGAATGTCACGGAAGAGAAGAGCATTGTGTGTGGCAGACAGATATACACGTACCAGTGTGCCGTAGTGATTTCTCAGCGTTCAAGAATTCTCACGACGCAGACGCATATTCCGGCTCTTCTAGACCCAGTTGAATCTGGACTCAACATATCCTTTCAGCTGATCAAAAACACGTTCGCCTTCAGATGCACACGACACACTCAGATTTATATAATTAACAGGGTTCTAAATAATTTCTACATCTCAACTTGGGTTAGAATAAACAGGGGCGACTAGGAATTAATTTCAGAAATCTTGATATTTGCGATCATATGCTCAAAATGCCATCGGGCTTTCGGGAAGCACCGAGCTAAAGACTCAAGAGCTTCGAATTCTTCCAGGGGTTGTTTAGAATAGGTTTTAAATGCCTAAATCTTATAGAAGGCATCTACTAATAAGGAAAGGGAACTCGTCAACGTCAGCCATATTTTATTCAAGAAATTGGTTTCAGCTCACTCTGCAGCTTAGATCGACTTGGAAATTCACAGTCTAATCATCGTTGATCCTTAGGCCTCAGGTACAGACCGATGGGGTCTCATCTTTGCATCTCCTATCTTGATCTCGTTCAGGGTCAACAGCGCCCAGACATCATCACCAAAAGGGTGCAAGGGCCTCACGCCACCGGTCCACATGCCACTGCACACTCATTTTGGATTGGCCATTCACGAATCATAATCATATTATATACTCTAGGTTGTGATACCGGCCACGAATAAATTCCCAAGATTATGTCAGCTTCAGCTTAAGCTGCGGCCTGCGCACGCAGGTAAATCTTAGTTATACGATCGTGACTCTACTGCTTCATTCCACAGCATCATTTTGGCTTGCTCACTGAGTACAAACACTGCAGGTTAGCAACCATCAATCTTTGTTCTTTCAAATGAAACCAAATATGAAACCTACAGCACAAACATCATGAACAGCTCCCTATATAAAGACTGAGCGCTGATTCTTTTTATATATAATTCTTCGTAGTACTTGTATCTGTTTTCACACTAGCTCTTAATCGAGTATACACACACATTTTGAGCAATATGGCTATCTCCTGGTTCATTATTACTGCCATTCTGCTTTTAGCCCAAGGTAAGCACACTCTTTTCTATCATTACTGTAGCTGACGAGCGTTACCCGTCTGTCCCCTCAAGTGTATGGAAAAAGTCAGTCCTTCTACGACAGCTCTACAGGTATCACATTTCAACGAGTTTTGGTTCGCACTGTGTACAACTTGGCCGCATAGCTGTGGTCACTTACCTTGTTTTCAGGATCAGACTGAAGGGACGTCCTTTGCGATTGCCCTACCCCCTCAAGAAGATAGCACGGAATTCATTCTTCAATCGACTGGACCCCTATCATATGGATTCACCGGTCTTTCCAGTGCACAAGGGCTTCATGGGTAGTTTTTTCCAATGAAGGAGCAATTTCACTATCCGCTCACCACCTTTCTCCTAGATTGATCCTGAGTTTCTGGTGCTGCTACGCGTTCGCGACGACTCCAGGAAGGATTACGCCCTTAGGGACCACGCCCTTGGAGATGATTGTCAGCCCTCGTATAATGCAAGTGTCCTTATTCTCCACGATAGCCACTCTATTGATGATTCATATCTCGACAGTGGTCCAAATAGCACCGACCTTGAGGTTGTGAACGGACCAGTTATAAACACCTTAGTCCCATCTGAAATTACAAGCACAAGTTGGAAGGTCACAATCAGGTGTCAAGGTTGTATCAGCCCTGGTCTACCCTTCGGCAGCAATGGCCTATTCTCTACCGTTTATTCATCAATTAAGCCTGCGAACGTCTCGACTGCTCAGCTCACCTTCGACAGCAACGATGTCAAAAATATTGACTTTGACCTTTCTGCAGCACGTCTTCCAGAATACTGGAAAATCATTGACACGATTTGATTTTTTCTACTTGCGACATGAAGGGGAATTGTGGATGTTCTACACTTGGATTTGTACATTTCATCTTACGGGTGATGGATTGGACATTATTATATTCAGCTTTTGCTCACTAAATAGAGAGATGTGATCATAAAGAGGACCAAGCTCTCCGCTTTCTCCCTCCCAACGAACTGTATTATATACAGTCAATTACACAGTCCTTACGTTCCGATCTGATTCTTACGGTTCTTGTGACTCAAACGCTGACTGCCGAAGCGTCAATAAAAAACATCTGGACTGATTGTCGCCCAAACTTGGATGTAGCCATATGAGAATTCTTTTCTCCAGGGGTTCTCGGTGTCGAATTTGGTCTTTTAGGGCTGCACAATATGTATGTGTACGACAGTGCATACACAGTTTCTGTCTACATGTTAACCTATCTATTCTTTATATATCTATCTCCGCATTGGCTTGTTGGGCGAAGCCCTGAGCAGGTCCGTGCTCGATGTAAAGCAAGGTGATAAGTTAATTCGCTCTCTGTGCGTGGTTCAGGTCTCCAAATTTTTGTCTGAATCTTCTGGTAGCATTGATGTACTGGAAGAGGGCCTGTAATGGCCTTTCCCTGGCCAATATCAATTAGGTTGATTTTGCGCTTCGTTTCGGTTTCCTCTCAAGTGTGCTTCGCTGACCGCTGTATGCTGGGAACATCATGAGTTAGTGATTAACTGACTCGTCATGTCCTCTGCATTTGGAACATCTTGGTAAGTCCTTCCTTCCTATCTTGTACAGGTGTTTAGTGGGATATGACCTGTATGGAGCTGGAAGAGTAGGAGTGCATGTTTGTGGGATAAGTCCGCGCAGATTCCGGAGAATACTGGTGATGGGGTAGACAGGGTTTATCTCAAGTGTGGACCTAGCCCTAAATGATTTCATAAACACTGCTCTGGCTTCTCATTTCAGTGCTGTTTGGTGCTGCTATAGCTCTGCCAATTTGCTAATTGGGATGGTACCTTCATTGCCTCTGTAGAATATAGGGACATCTGCTTCTTTGCTTGACTTTCCCTTTGCCACCCTCTTTGCCTCTATGTCTGCCCTCTAATATTATTCTCAGACACACCCTGTCTTAGACAGATATTATACAAATACTCCTAGATGACCACAGAGTGTTCCTTCCCTAAATAACCTGCCAGTAACTGGTCTAAAGGTCTCAGTTAATGCTAAAAAAGTATTATATCTAAGGACAGGGTCTTGATGGCTCAGACTTGACATGTGATTTTAGGAATGACTCAGAATGACTCATAGGCATAAGTCACTGATATATGATTGGCTGATATCAATTCTAGGGTTGCATGCTTTAAATCAGTATACATTCTGAATTCTAAGACTTTGGGCATGTGATTCTCTATTATAACTTATTTCCAGGAACTATGATCCAATTGGCATGTTCTATTAATAGATAGGAGATACTATAGTTTACTAATCAGCCTATGAAAAGTTATATAAGGAGTTTTTTCTGACTTCTTTTGACACAATCATACATACTTCTACAGTAAGCAACAAAACTGTTTGCATGTTTGGAGGTTTTGGATTGTGTATCTAATAGGAAATTCAACTCAATTTTTAAAATCATCAAACTATTATGACATATGCTCTAGGATCCTAGCTATCTTTTAGATGAAGAAAACCCCTTGAGATATGAATATTTCATATCCCAGGTCTCATTTGAATAGTTTTGTTACTAATAGTTAATGAATGAAAAAAAAGCCAAAATTGGAGGCTTTTAATGAGGTATTGGCTCATGTCACATGACTAGAGATCATGTGACATATAGAAAAAGTTTAAATAGTACAAACAAGAATCAACAATTCTAGAACTTCAACCACATTATTCCATGAGATCTCTCTCTATTGATAGACACAGCATGTTTATTTCTTGTTAATGTAAGGGCAACTTACTCGGGTACTGACTCAGGCAACTGCTGGGAGCTAAGACAGTGGGACACCACCACAGCCCTGCCCTTCTACCCTAGGCCTGACCCAGGGACTCTAACCCCAGGCCTACCCACAGTTACTATCAGACACTGGTAAGGGGGTCCAAAAGTAAGTGTATAATAGAAAATAGAAACTAAGTACAGTGGATGGCATACCTGGTAAGGGGGTCCAAAAGAGAATAAGGTGAGGACCTCTTACCTAAGTAGCCAACTATATAGTTAGTGACTGTGACATGAGTAAGTCATGTCACAGTTAGTGAAACAAGGATGGGCAAGGACTAACTAAAGAATCAATGGGAGGAGGAAGGTAGAAATTAGAAGATATATAGGAAAAAGAATAGATTTTAGTAGTCAGGAGGCTGTCCCCTGACAGTTAAGTACATGCACACATGCCCTTGGTTTGGAGGGTTTGGCTCAGTCCAATGAGCTGAGGTCGGACATAGCATTGGCTTCAATGTATTTGCGTTGCACCTATCTCCCTGTCCGTGCCACTAGATTTTGGATGGATGCTTGGTAGGGTTCTGAGATGCTCAGTACCAAACGATTGGACTACTAAGTTAAGGACTGATAGCATATGTCTAACTTAGTCAATAATCTGAATGGAGAATACATACATGAGGACTAATTACTTATATAGGGAATGAGTTGCCATAAGATATGCAACAACATAGCACAAGGCATGGAAATGAGAATATAAGATATAGGGGTAAGAATAGTAAAATATGAAAAGTGGGCATACATGCCCATACATGTACTGAGGGTAACTGAAGCAAAGTGAATGAGTAAAAGAGAATAGATGAAGTGTGATGTACTGAACCAAACCGAATGTACTCATAAGACTTATGAGTCTATAACTTGTAATACAGTACACAGGGACTTTGGTTGGTATGGCTGAGTGGACTGAGGCTTGGTAGATCGTACTTTGACAGTTTTCTAGACTTAATTCTGGCCAAACCACTTGTCAGATATTATCCTCTACTAGTGTCAGCATTGGTACCATCTCAAAAATTTGTTCTAAACATTTCCCTGACCTCCCCAAGTCTTCTGGTGGTTGTTCTGTCAAACTCTCCCTAGCTAATATCTGCCATACAGTCAAGCTTATTATCTCTGGGAAGGCTGAAACAGCAGTACAAGTGTCCAAAGCACTCCAAACTATCACCAAATAACCTGTCACTTCACAGGCAGTGCACAGACACCTCAGGAGAATTGGGATGAAGGTAGTAGTGAAAAAGAAAAAGCCTCATCTGTCACAGAAGCATAGGAGAGACAGAATGGGCTTTGCAATCAGGCACAAAGATTGGACTCTGGAGGACTGGAAGAGGGTGGCATAGTCAGATGAGACTAAAATAAATTTCCTTGGATCATATGGCAGGAAATGGGCTTGGAAAGGGGTAGGGGAGGAGCTGAGTAATAGACTAGTAGAGGGTACATGTATCTGTTGCTAGTAAACTTTGTATAAACTAAGGATTACAGCTACACCAAGTGAATTAGTTTCAATCAGCTCATAATAATTGGAGTATCTTGTAATTATAGCCTTGTCAAAGTGTCACTGTGAGGGCAATGCTATTGACAAAGTCACAACAACAAGATACTCCAATATTAATGAGCTGATAAAGGGGTTCTCTACCTGGTGTAGTGGTAATCCTCAGAGATCAAGCTGAGGGGTAACCATTACACCAGTCATGACTTTTATACCTGTTAGGATCTCACCTCATGAGATCCCCGCTTACTCTGTCATCATGATTAAGTAATCACTTCACTCATTTGAGTAACCCCACTCAGCCCTTTGTTTACTCAGCTCAGAGTCTAGACCTTGTTTTGTTTATTCAGTTAATTCCTTTGCAGATGGTACACCTTCCTATTCTACTATTTTCCACTGCCTCGCACAACAATCTTTGTAACACACCTTTCCCAAACCTTATTCTTACTCATCCATGTTTCACCTCAACTTTGTTTTAATTCCCATTCTGGAAACCCCTTTGTTCTTTTGATTTGAAATCATCCTGACTATTTGAAATACTAATCTCATATATAATGTGTATGTAAATTAGTAGTTCTGTAGTCAGAAAATCAACTAAGATTACCCCAAGCTTCCATCAGACCTTGCCCTTGGAAATTAAGGATCATATGAGATCTGGAAGGCACAGCATATAAGCTGAAGCCAAGCCCTACTCTGAACCTTGCTTGTCACAACCTCATGTGAGCTTTAACCAAAAACTTGGCTTGACTGTTCTTAACAATACCCTAATCCAGTGCTTATTATGTAATTGGAAGATGCAAGGCATGGAAACATAAACAGGAGACAACAAACTGAATGATGAACTCCAAGCTGAACCCTGATATCACCCCTCCCCTCAATGCATGGTGTCTTGACATGGAGGCAAATGTCGAATTTGTTAGTGGAGACACCCACTAACATATTTTGTCAATCTCCTCCAGAGCAAGGGACAGGTAAAGGTCAGGCTCTGCTTGAGTTCTATCCCAGGGTACAGTTGGAGGGCAAACTCACAACTTAGGTGACAATTGCTGTGGGTACTGTAGAGACCTTTGTAGGTTTTGAATGATGCCTCTCACATGTACTTCCCTATGCCATTGCAAGTCCTCCTCCCAGTGAATCCCTCAAATGTGGAGGGGATTGAATCACAGCTGAGGAATATTGCATCTCCAGCTTTATAAGGTTGATGATGAGAGGTTTCTTTTGCCAGGGAAGGGAGAAGATGGGTTTGGGTGGGGCTGGGAGTTTGAGGAGTCTCTTGATTTGTCTAATGTCCTTTGGGTTGATAGACCAGTGTGATGATATTGAGTAGGATTCAAGTGGGATGAGACTCTGTTGGCTGGATTGGCTGGTCATGTCATAGTAATGAGGTTGCTTGTTATTGAGTGGATGGGAGAGGACTGATAGTGGGTGTTTATATAAGTGTTGAATGGAACAAGATGTAAATGAAGAGAATTAGATGTCAGGTAGAGTGTTAGTTTTTTTGGGGGTTAGAGTGTCATGTGCTAGGTTTCTTCCTTCTGTCCAATTGAAGAGGTGTCACTTGGAATTTTCTGTGAAGTTTTCTAGAGTTTGAAAGGGAAGGGTGGCATATAGAGTAGCTGATATGCATTGTGGGGCTTTGGGGTTTTGGTAGTGAAACTCCATGACAAGTCACTTTTCTCTAGAGATATCCTTCATAGGTAGCCAGGAATCATCTGCAGTTCCATAACCCTTCTAATGGACTAGGTATTCTAGTTGTCCTTGGTAGACCTGCTGTTTAGGATCCTCTTGACTTTATACTCAGGGACTCCATCTCAGATAACAGGAGGAGGGGGGGGTTGAGCATATCATTCTTGGATTGGATCCTCTTGGTTGGGGTGTAGGAGGTTGACAGAGAAGATGGGATGGGTGTGACCAAAAGATAGTGGGAGTTGGAGGCCATAGGCATTCTGCAATACAACCTTGTTCACTGCATAAGGATCCCAACCATTTATGATCCAACTTCTTCATTGGGTGAGTAATTGTAATGTTTTGTACATTTAGCCAGACCTTATCACCAATCTTGTACAGTAGGGGACAAAACCGTTCAAGTGTTTTGAACATTTGTGTTGTACTGTCAATAACAGGAGGATTACATAATCAAAAGATATGACGTAATTAGTGGAAATAGCCCTGCTTCTGAACTTGTGGTCACAATTAATATGATTATGTAACTCTCAATATTCATTGAGATATTAATTGTTTAAAAAAATGAA
>QFEC01004339.1:0-14425 GCA_003316585.1 Gomphus bonarii
AGAAGAACATAAACAGGAAACAACAACAGACAGCGATCTCCAACTGAACCCTGACATGGTCACATGTCAGCATAATTGGGATGCCACATGGTGGGACAGTCTTGCTCAACATTACCTCCTGTTAAGAACAGGCTGAGCCGAGGTTCTTGCATATACTCAAGTGAGGTTGTAACTTTGGGCAAGGTTAGGAATAGGGCTTGGCTTCAGCTTATGTGCTATGCCATCCAGATCTTGTAGATTCCCTAATTTCTGAGGGGCTAGGTTTCAACTAAAAGCTCAGGGTAATCTTAGTTGATTTTCTGACTACTGAACTACTAATTTACATACACATTATATATGAGATTAGTATTTCAAATTCATCAGAATGATTTCAAATCAAAAGAACAAAGGGGTTTCCAGAACAGGAATTAAAACAAAGGTGAGGTGAAACATGGATGAGTAAGAATAAGGTTTGGGTGAAGTTTGTTACAAAGATTGTTGCATGAGGCAACAGAAATTACTTGAATAGGAAAATGTATCATGAGCGGAAATGTGAAGTGAATAAACAAGGGGCGAGGTCTAGAACTAGGCTGAGTAAACAAGGGGACTGAGCAGGGTTTCTGGAATAGGAAAGAAAACACTTAATCATGATTGACTAAGCAGACAGAGATCTCGTGAAGTGAGATCCTAACACCTCCATCCAAATTTCCCAGCATCCACTTGAGATATTATCTCCAAGCTGGAGAGTACTCCCATTCAAGGTGTTAATCCAGCATGCCATGAGGATGCAATAGCTGTTATCAAGCAACAGCGGGTGTTTGAGCTAGAGGATGATCTTAAGGAGGAAACACTGAAGCGGATTAAGGCTTTTGAGGGAACTGTTTTTGTGTAGCCTCCCATTATGAGTTACTTTCAGAGCTTTTGTATTTTTCTTGAGTAAACTACAAGTAGTTTGATCCTAGTTTATACATGGTGCATGCAAAATGACAGTGACAGCGCATTCACCAATTTTTCTTACTGCATGTGCACAGGAGTTACATAGTGATTTTGTGTGTGGTATCATAGAGTTACTTTGCATATGGTATCTATAAAGTGACTTTGCGCGCGTGGTATCTACAGAGTGACTTTGCGCGCGGTATCTACTATTTAATTTGCGCGGGAATGAATACTTGTGCAAACGGACCCTCATAGAAAAGACTACCTGACAAGCTATATATATGGTTTGATAGTTCGCCGTCTGTCCTGGTTGGGGACTGAGAACTGAGAGAGAATTGTTAGGATCTAGTAAACACAGACTGTACACGGTGCCGAAATCCATTACTCATTACAGAGTATTGAAGCCATATAGACATCAGCTTTTTATTGCGGCGAGAACTATAGCCTACGAGATAATGTTGGAACATTTTCAACATTTAATTCAATCACTGCATTCAATCCATCAGGAGAAACTTGTGGCGCTCACATTGAAATTGAGCCTTCGGGAACATATACCTTCTTGTCGGCTTCCCACCTAGTAGATGCAACCTATAGATGTGTTAGAAGAGTTTACCCTTAAGAAGTATGAGTCTGGTCACGATTGAAAACTTAAAATCATCCACTTCCCCTCAAACAATTCATTGGGTCAATTATTAGGCTCATTAAACTGAGAACGATGTACAATGCATCTGGGTAAGATTAAGATTCCTGGGGAGTTTAAAGATAGTTGAACGAAACAATTAAAACAACTCATTACCGCAGACTACGTACAATTGCAGCTGCCGCCATTGGATCCAGTTATCAGACGCATAAGGTGAGAAACTCACTTTTTGGAATTCCTAGTACTCAGGGAAACGACTCAGTCACTGGTAGTGCCATCGCGGTTCCCATGACATCCATAGGTGCGATTTCACCAAATGTGCTAACTATGTGTGTCCACAGAACTTGTCTATTCGAGCACAGCGTTTTGAATGTCTACATTGATATTCCCGCCAGGCAAGACTGACGGAAATCGTCGTGACTCTGAAAAAGCTCCAATGACTCAAGGCCGCCGCTGCCATCTTGTGGAGCATCGCCTGTTACATCACTGAGCCTTCGATGTGGGGTTCAAGATGCGGAGCTGGCCTTCGGATGGAAGTATACCTGGTAATGTGTTCCATGGCGTGTGCTTTGGTTATATCAGGACGAGGATCGTCTTTGAGGAAAGTGATTTTTGCAGCGATCAGCGATCAAACCAGAATTTGGCTTGTGGTTATGTAATCGCGTTAATCGAGTTATGCTCCAGGAGCTCTACACCGACCAGAGGTATCACGAATATCAAGGACCTTCGAGGACAGTGCGGTATCCTCGTGCATGCACTGTCGGTGGTGGAACATTCGCGACTTGTGAAGATGGTTCCCGATGTGTTGTAGCTGGGAAAGATGGTTTGTATCGGCGTCCAGCCTTCATCGTGTACTGAAGCAATATCTTTTCCTAGTGCTACGAATTATACGTGTCATTGACCCAGTGCGTTCAAGAAAATCACCATCTCGGTCTCGATCGCATGGGCAGATTCCTGGTGGCAGTTCGACAGATACAAGTACTAGGACATGTACTGGTGCAGGCGGAGCAAGTATTGAAATTGGGACAAATATGTGGACATCTTCCGGACTTAAAATTGATAGTGCTCCCACTGATGTTGTTTGGGCCCGTGGACGTGAGTGTTACCGTCCTTACCAGCTGGTACCGTGTTCCAGCTTGACACGCACAAGCATACGACAATAAGATCGTTACCAGCGCAAGAAACGGAGAGATTATATACTGGGATATCAGCAAGTCGGGTTCCAAGTATGGTCGGTAGATGGCCTTCCTGCCTTAGCATACCTGCTCATGCGATTTGCAGAGACCCGAATAAAAGAACACACGCGAGCTGTCAATAAGCTTGGATTATCACCATTCCTTCCCTATCTTTTCGCTAGTGGATCTCAGGATGGACATTTACGCCTCTGGGTATCAAGTCACTTCCTGTACACTCCCCACGCAATTGACTTTCTCTGTGCTGTAGGATCTCCGCACCCCACCTTCTTCAATTATGAAAGTATACCATCCTACGGGAATCCGTGCTTTAGCTCTGTCACCGGTCCCTTCAAATCCCATGACTGTGTGCACGGGTTTGGAAAGCGGAAACATCCAGCGGTAAGTAATATTATAATTGCAATCATTTGCCGGCACACATCGCTCTATAGATGGGATCTCCGTAGTAGAGCAGTCCCCTTGGAACGGATCACACTGGCGCATTCCTCATCTATACTATCAATGGACTGGCAATTGCCCAGTTTCAAAGAGACAGGCTTAGGCTGGGTTGTTACAAGTGGCATGGATCGTCATGTAAAGGTATTGATGCGGTTCTATGTCTAGAGATCACTGTAACGTGATATCACTCGCGTAGGTCTGGGACCTCTGCTTGCAGCCAGGTACTTCATTGCCGGCCAATGTAAGTGACCGTGACGCATTATTACTGAACAAGAAGATGGGTCCTCGTCCCTTCCGTACACTTTATACGCCCTTCCCAGTGCGGAATGTATGTTGGAGACCCGGTTACGATTGCGAAGTAGCTGTGTGTGTTGGAGCTTATCTACCATTTCATTTTCGGTTGACTTCCATTCAAAGATTGTCTCTAATAACGAGTCTGAGAGCGAAACGGTTGAAATTTGGGACATCCGTCGTGGTTGGATCGGCAAGTGGGCCCTGGACGACGCCGAAGGAGGTATAACTGGTATGCGCTAAGTATATGGCGTCAAATAAATGTTCAAATTGTATTACACAGATATAGCGTTCTCCGGCTCCCACAAGCTTTGGGCACAGCATGTCAACGGGGCGTTCGTACAGCACGATCTCCGGGAAAGCTTCCGACCACTTGATACAATTCCAAGAGTTGCGATGTCCTGGTCTGCATATGGTAGCCTTGCCTTTGTCGCCAACAATCAGCCTGTCGTGGAATTGCCATATGATGATGTGTAGGCTATTTCATTACAATGATCTGTTACTACGTCAACTGCCTTTTCATTAGAAATCCTTTCAAGTCAGGCACATTTCAAGAGCTACACTTCCGTCCCAAGGTTACCAGTGATCCGGTGTATGTCCCCTCCCAACAAACTCTTGGCATCGAAGACGTGCCTCTTTTTGACCACGCCGCTTTCGTAAGCCTGGCAAAGTCTTACGTCTTCCGGGGTGACAGAATGAGAATATGTGAGACCAACGCGCAGGTATACAATCGTGCCATTTTTTACATCATTGTTTCTCATGATTCCCCAGAGAGCAAGGGAAGCGGGACAGTTACGCGCTGCGCAGACATGGTTGCTACTCGTGTCTCAATTTTCTGGCGTGGAAGAAACATTATCCCCTTCCGTCTATCCTGCCAAGTCTGCGTCGCACATTGAGGTGAAGAGTCAACTATCATCCGATTCTCCTTCAAGCACCTGCGATGGCCGCGAGTCACCCAGCGACCCGCATGCGGTTAAATCGGGCACTAAACGCATTGACACACGTCTAATGGATACAAGTCCGTTGTCGTATCACAAGGCCCGTGATGAGTCGGCATCTCGTCGAGGCAATGCTGTATCGCCGTCACCATCACCTCGGATGAAAGATGTACCACTTGCCAGTGTCTCTCGTATACTCACCGGATTTCCCCCCTCAATTTCTTCGCCGTATAACTCACCCATTTCATCCAATAAATCCAGCACTCCTTCACGGCGGGCCTCCACTGCTCTCCCTGCTTACCCACGTAATTTGTCTCTTACCTTGCGTCGAGCATCTGTACCAACCCTTGGAGTCAACGAGGGTAACTCTTCCACAGATCTTCCTCAGATCCTCAAGCATGTCCATGTCGGTGAAGGCGCTCTAGATGACTCAGACTCGAGCAGTGGTTCTGGGACTTCTGCAGCTGCAGCAAGCCAACATAACGACGAGATGGTAGATTTGGAAAGCGAAACGCCTCCCTCATCTGTATCACCCCCCACCTCCAGCCTCATGAGGAGTTCAACACTTCCCAGTCTCTCATCGAAATTACCCGAGTCGCCTGAGGGTTCTCCGGAGCTTTTTGTTGACGAACTTGGTATCGGCGAATATGACTCAGATGTGTCGGATGCCTCTCACTCCCCTCAGTCCTCATCCTCGTCAAAATCCCCGCAAGACACCTCTCTTCAAAACGTCTCGGGAGTGTTAAAAAAGACTCCCGAAAAACATAGTCGATCGCCAAGCCCAAGCTCACATAGGCAGTTTAGTACAAATTTGACTGTCCCCTATCGGCCTATCACCAAACAGGGATCGCTGAATAGCATGCGAACTGTCACCGCACCGCTTTCTGATGGGGCTTCGGTTCGGGCCCCATCGATAGACGACTTAACAAACCTCGGTGCGGACGGCCGGATGACTACAGCTATGAGCGGTGAAGGAATGTCCACCCGCAGGCCCTCTCCAGAAACCCGTCGCTCTGGGCTCTCGCCAATACCTGCCCTTGGCCTTTCTAACATGGAAAGCAATGCGAACGCCAAGGCGAACAGTTGTATGCCAAATACTGCCACTTCGAGGCTGACCGAGGGGCAGATCTCAAAGATCATAGAGGACGAGGTGCATTGGCGAGAAATTGGGTGGGAGGCTCTGCGAGAGAGCCTGGATTGGTTTGCAGAGAAGGTAAGCTTCATCAATAGTATCTTAGGCAATATCCTGATTATTCGGAAGGGGGATGTGCAGATGTGTGCGCTGTTAGCAATCGTTGCTCCGGTGGAGTTGCGCGTTAGCCCAGCTAGAGCAGCACGATTTTGCGAGGCATACATTGGTACGTGTGCATTCTCATGACCAGGCATTATAGCCAACACTCGTCATGCGCCGCTAGATATACTCTCACGTCTACAGCTTCACACTTCGGCTGCGCACTTGCGTAAATATGTGGCTTTCGATGTTATCCGTGATGCATCACAGGTTCAAACTACCGTGTATACATCTTGTGGTCGGTGTGGTAGTTCCTTCAAGACAAATCCAATGGGAGGTCCTGTTTTATGCCAGAAGTGCAAATCGTTACCCACCCTGTGCGCTGTTTGGTACGGGAACTTTTTATGTCCGTTCCAGACATTCGCTGATCACCACCTAGCCATCTCCCGGTTAGAAAGCTGCTGGTGCATTGTGCTACTTGCGGCCATGGTGGCCATCAAGCCTGCTACCGCGATTTCTATCTACGCCGTCCTCTCACTGAGCTTCCTACCCATGGTTCAAAAAGTTTCCTACGTGGCAGTACTGATTCCCATTCGTCTGCCGAATCAAGTATATATTACAGTTTATCCGATAGCAGCGAACGTCGAGAGGGTGGTGTCGAGGAAGGTGATGACTCTGAACTGGACGGTGGCGGTGGGCGAAGCTTGGATAGAGAGAGAGCGAAGGAAGACCCGCACGAGATTGAGGGGACCACCGCGAATAGCAGCGACCACCATCCAAACATGCGGGTGTTTGGTCATGCTTGTGCTGCTGGATGTGGTCATTGGTGTTGGGCAGCTAATGAGCGATTCGGACCCTGACGCGAGCAGCACCGTTATATTATTCAATAACATAATATTTCCAATGATATTATAAGAAAATGAAAGGCGTGTCGCCTCGACACTCTCGATACGCCGCCGAAAAGTCCTCTTCAAATCTCACACGGCTCGTGTAACTCTCACTCAAGCACCTGTTGTTTTTACATTGGACTTCGGAATCGAACGCCAAGCTCACATACTTGATCACGATTGGGATATAGTACGGTTAGAATAGAATATTATGTGAACGATGACTGCACCGATTTCAGCTTGCATGGCTTCAGCACATGCCCCATATGTCCATTAGCTCGCAGGTTTTCCCCATACCCATCGCGCCATTTTAGCGTCCCGCGGTAGGCCTACATACTTTCTCAAGAGTCATACCCGCTCTTGGCCACCTGTCTAACAAGGAAAGCAATCCAATATGCATGCATTAGACTTGGTTCAAATGCTGCGTCATCAGAATAGCAGGCCTTGGAGGATCAGGCGCATATCGTGGTTGGCTAGAGATCAAGACATTTGATCCCGCACAAAGCATCTTTTTATAATGAAGACCACAAGATTTTGATATCGGCAAGAATAACTGGCCGTTGGAAAACATCGATCATCGGTGAGTTATTTTCGTGGACGGTGAAAGATATAAGCTACGGTTTCGGTTTAGTTTAGAAAGTTTGCTTCCACTACTCCATGGCACAGGTGTTTCCTCCTCTCCATGGCATGTCTCACTCAGGTGGAACATGCATTTATTTTCGAATTCTCCTTTGGGGTGCTAGCAGGCTCAACAATGCAAGTTGGGTGGGATAAATGGTTCTGTTAAGCGAATACTACGACGTGCTGAGGTAGGTGCGCCTCAAAGTAGTGGCAAAAACTTTGCCGGGGAATTGCGTTCAAACTTATTGATGGTTTCGACCAGAGGCACTCCTATTCGTTAGCAGCTCCATGGGCTAAACTAATAAAACTCTCATAAGCGATGATAATAATAGCATTAATAATACACGGTATCCTTATTGCAATCATTGTTGAGCCTTACAAGTGTCTCAATTGGACCCCTTTGCCTCTAATTGGACTTAACTTGCTGTCCATTGTATGATCCTGCTGCTGCAACAGAGTGAGATGGTTTGGCAAGCACATAAAATGGAAAGGCGTGCGCTTGGACGCTTGGACCACAAAAGCTGTCCAATAACGCTAGTGTCTTCAAGCCGACACATGGGATGGATATGACCCTCATGTGGCTACTAATGTCTATTTTCATCTCGTTGTGAGGGTCCATTTGTGTCTACCGGTGAGATGGAAACAATTCGCATGGGCGAATATGTAGAATTAATCAAAAGAAGTCGTGTGAGACGTTCTGGCCGATGGACTATAGCCACGGCATAGTGCTGTTGTAATAAGCTAGATACGACATTGTCAGCTCATAACACAACAAATGATAGCGACAAGTACCAAGCCTTAAGACAAGCCTCAGAATCACCGTGTGCCCCACCCTCCGCTGATTACTACGATAAAAAACATGAGGCCCAGCACCTGTCCGATCCTCATAGCGAATGGCTCTTTCCTGAGGCGGTCTTCTCCCGTTTCATACGGATTGTGACGTCCCGTTGCTCTCCGGACATGCACAGAAGAGAAGGGATCTCGTCCACTGGGTGGTTGGTGAGGTCGCCTAGGGTTCCATCCACGGGTTTCGCCAAAAGGACGGCTTGTAAATGGTGGTGGCGGCGGAGGCGGTTGGTGAGACGTACGCGCCCGAGCACGACGGGCATTCTCCCAAGCATAACTGGCGCTTCGCCGGCGAGTTTCCGAACCGTACATGTATGTCGGGTCATAATAATAAGGATGAGACTGTTGTGAAGGCCGCGCGGCGGATGTCGGGTCGCTCGACGTGGGAGTAGACAGTTCACGGTCGTACGCTCGTCTGTTTGATATTATGTCCATCAAAAAGTAGTTTCTGGTGACATATCTCACCTTCGTCTATCGTCTCCTAGAACAGAATAAGCCTCGTTCACAGCCTGGAACTTCTCCTTTGCCGTTTTGTCATTAACATTTACATCAGGGTGGTACTTCTTGCTCAGCTAAATCGAAAATCGAAACGATTTAATAAAACACAAGGCCTAAACTTGTATGATCTAAAGGGATGAATTCTCCCGACCTTGTAAAAGTTGGCTTTAAGAGCCATCTTCGAAGCCGTTGAAGGAACGCCTAGTGTATCATAGTGGCTGCATCTAGCACTAGTCGTGGTTAATAAGCGGAATACACGGAATGGCTGAGCAGTCACTCTCAGAGGTGATCTCAGCATAGTGGTGTGAGCATCACGTGAGTTGATGAGTGGTGTTGATGTTAACGTCAGCAGAGCGGCAAAAACAACTCTACACCTCTTCCCACTGCACAACTTTAGAGCCTGGCTCCCAACCATTTTTTATTGACTGCGAAAGTCCCGAAGTGCAAGTCGCCCGAGCTTGCCTTAACGCAATTTGTAGTCACCTTATTGATTGAGTTCGATCTCGTAGAATGGGAGGTTCCCGGCGAACCTTCCCTTCTATGAAATCAAACTCAATATCCAATTATACAACCTGGTACATCTATAATACGAGAGTCGAGAACAAAAGATGAAGACAGAAATAGGCTTAATCTGCATCTCAGAGGTACCTTTTCGACCTGCATTTCTACCTATAAGAGATCCGATGATATGGGTTGGTTATTTAGGCCTCGATCGCTTCTCAAGAAGCTGTCGCACCATACCTATTAAAAGATGAGCGGGAGATACAGATTTTGAGGTGGCAAGATTAATTATCCACATCGTCATTGTATCTCCCATTCACCCTTTGCCTGTACCTTGAAATTGAACGTCCAAGTACAAAAATAATTAGATTAAAAGAAAGGGTGCAAAATGAGTCCACTATGGATACAGTATTTATTAAACTTATTACTAGCCAATAGGTTAACACAAGAGGGGAATGGGAGGATACCACAGCCAATTCAGGCTGGTCTGTAAGGTCACTGGGTGATTAATGATTACATCAACATTTCAATATCTGTGGTGAGAGCTCCACTCCACTCAGAAACCGACCGGAAGTCCTGATGCTCCGACCTATGGGCAATCGCCGCAGTCTCTCGAATATTTAGCTAAAATCAGGGTCAATGCGTAAGCCGAGGCGCCACACAGTTGTTGCTTGGCATTAAGCATACATACCAATAGCCGACAACCAAGGATAGACTGGGAAGAGAGAAAGCACCTTCCGGGATTTTTAGTTTATCCTTGACAGTGATGATCCATGATACGATACCAACCCAATAAACATCCCATAATAAGGTACCTAGATTCGAATCAGCACTTAAGCGAAACCCATGCGCAAAAACAAAAAATCGTTGGCAACGGTATACGTACAGGTTTGATATACCAGGCAAGCAAATTGGCCACTGCCAAAAGCATCACTCCCCCAAAATAGAGGAAAGAATCTCGGAGCAGCACGATGATGAGGGGTGGAGGTTTTAGCGCGGGATCTCGGACTATACGCACAGTTCCCCATATGGCGAGAAGGAGAAGGACGGAGTCGAATGTGACTGGAAGGACCCAGTAGACCCAGCACCAGCGTGGGATATTGATGGGAATGCAGCCGGTCTGCGGAGGATTGTCTACAGAACAGGTAGGAGTGGGAATTAGGTCGATCAAAGTGTGGTGGACCGACCGTGGATATAGTGAGTCGAGATCCCTATTACTATTGTTTCTGCCATCATAGAAAACCCGTACCTGTAAAAAATGTTATAAATGTAGACCTCCTATGATACATATAATATATCAGAAAGTGAGAGCTTACAGGACGAGCAAAGGGACGAGCAGCCTTTTATTGCGGTTGAAAATGGCATAGATTCGTATAATTAAAATTGCTGATGGGAAATGGGGATTAGCCAAGATAATACATTTCATCTGAGACCTTGAGGAAAGTGTCCCACGTACCTCCGACTACCATTTGTCCAACAACTTTTGAGTATCCGGCGTATTGAAACCATATAATACATCTGATCATATCCTTAACCCCAATGGGTAGTGCTTAAACAACAAACCTACAACTTGTAAATGAATATGGAGACTAGTAAATAAATGGATTGGTCTCATGAAGAGAAATTGCTCTTACCGAGGGGTCTAGTGACGGCCAAGACAAAACTTCTCACAAGTATAATCAGAATAGTTCTTTGTGGAAAAAATAAATTTAGGCACCAATCATGTGCAGGCTGAAAATAATTCAGCTAAATGTCGTTGGACCTAGTAGGCATACTTACATCATATTAGCAGCACTGTTTGTGGATTATGCTGATGAGGAAAAATAAACCCGATTGAATAGGGTAACTCACGCCCAATATCGATTCTATTGGGATGTCAAGGTCAAGAATAAGAAAGCTTCAGGCATGATAGGACGTACCAATAAGAACAAACAGCTCACAAACCCAGGGGGGATATTCCAGAAGTATTTTATCTATGTCGTATTTGAATTTATGCTTGAAGCAGGGTGGGCAACACCACATACTTCCATATCTAATGTTATAACTGAAATGATGAAAGGTTGAGAATCAGAGCATATCTCCATGATGCCTGCACGCACGAATGTCATAAATAAGGAGAACTAGGGATACCACTGTGATCTTTTTTCAGCAGGGAAGTTCTATTCCATGCGGTAGTGTTGAAGAATTCACTCCACAATATCCAGATGGCCCGGAGTACTTGGTAGGAGTCCACGACAACACTGAGAGTCGATTCGGAGTATGGAAGGAAGTTTCCAGCCTGAGAAGGGGTAAAGTCTTGCATTATCATCATAGTGGAAGGGTAAAGTTGGAGAGAATAGGAATATTAGACGGCAAGGTACAACAGTCGAGTAATGATATCTTCACTCTGTCTTAGTGGTAACTATGCATATGTGCCTTATTGAACTATTATTTCAATACTAATCGCATCAGACTAGCCGGTAAGGATAAGACCATTTAGTATTGATGAGAGGAAGACGCACTGATTTCATTGCCTCCTGTTAACAAAATGCTTTGCAATCTCACTTAGGAAGTTGGCCCTCAACGTAATAAAGTTTCGTCATGCCGATTAGTAGAGTGCGATGGCAATGCTGTTCCATACTTGTGCCCTAAACACATGAACGACTGTTCAAACGGCGTATATTCCTCAGGCCTCCGGGTACGATTCTCCCCAAATTGTTCAATGATGTTTCTTTTTGTGCTTCCTTGGACAGGAGTGATGCTCAAAGCTGCTTCTAGATGAGCGGAATGAAAGTATGGCACTCAGTACAGATGATACCGAATCAACTCTATATTTGGGAGGTGCCTTCTCAATTTTACAACTATTGTCGAAATCACGCTTCAAAAGGCCGGTTGCAGTGTTTGCCAGCCACGAGTCATCAACAAAACATTTGATTCATATCAAAGATACTGATGGATCTCGAGCAGTCTCAACGAATTTATCATCAATTTCGGGCACATGCCTCCTAATCGTTTGGCTATACACCTGTCTCATCCAGAGAACAATTTGATCATTCAATCCGTGGATAGACGGAGGCTCAAAAATCAGTGCAGAGGGAACAGCCCAATAAGATCTATCAGAGAAAGGGGTTGTAGCCGAGATGCATCAAATTAAAAATTTTGTGAAATTTATGGGCATTGCTGTGCCAGCACCCTATATACTGAATCTCATATTTTTGGTAAATCCAGCTTGGGCTGTGGGGGATGCAGCACCACAATGTAAGGAGTAGCCTGAGAACTTGTGCCCTGAGTTGTGCAATGGAAACAATCTATTGAAGTGGAGAGTTATCATGGTTGCAGAAGGGAGGGGCACTGGTAGCTCTCAGGTCAATCTGGGACAGGTACTGAAGGGCTCCAATAGCACAGGTTGGTGTATTAATGGCCACAATGTGGATAGTGACTGTTAAGGATAAAACTTCAGGGTAGTGAACAGAGAATAATTGACAACTGTGGAATATATATTCCCTAGGTGTATGATGAACAACAGAATAACACAGCCTAAGGGTTTGACTGCACCAGGTAGGCTTTACTTGTATTTATTATAAGTAGACCCTGTATAAACTGAGGAAACCACTACACCAGGTGGATTAGTCCCTATCAGCTCATAATTCTTGGAGTATCTTGTAGTTGTGGCCTTGTGAAAACGGTAACGCAGTTAACTCAGACGGACATGAAAGTGTAACGGCTCTATTATCTACCTGAAAACAGTAATGCAGTTAACTAAGTAGATAATCAGTAACTAGTAGTTTGTAGTGAATAAGTATGCATACCTCAGACAGACACGAAAGTGTAACGGCTGAGGTCTGAGAAAAGTCTGAGAGGGTTTTATACATATTGGCCATCAAGGCTGCGCAGGGAGGTGAAAGAAGAATGTACGGTCCTAGCTCCCCTAGTTCCTATGTCCATACTGGACCTGATACCCGTTTCTATTAACACTCCCCTAAACAGTTTTGGGTCCAAGTAGTCCTAGTGCTTTGACATTATGCTCGTGTTGAATTCGTGGTAGGGGCTTCGTGAGTATATCAGCCTTATTGTCTTCCGAAGGGACATGTATGACTTTGATGTCTCCTTCATCTACCCTCTCTCGGACATAGTGGTGGCGTACGTGGATATGTTTGTGCTTTGCGTGGCCTTTTGCATTCTCACTAAGTGCAACTGCACCTGTGTTGTCGTTGTAAAGGATCCCAGGTCGTTCCTGTTCCAGGCCTGCTTTGCTCATAAAGGAGTGCATCCACATATGTTGTTGGCATGCTCTGCTGAGTGCTATATACTCTGCCTCTGTCATTGAGAGCGCAATCATGGCTTGGCGTTTTGAGCTCCATGAGACTGGTCTGCCTGCCATACTGAAGATGTATCCTGAGGTCGATTTGTAGGTTGTCTCATCTCCCACATAGTCTGAGTCTGCAAATCCAATTGGCTTAATCCCATCACTCGAGTTCCGGTAGTAGGAGAGTTTGTAGTCCATGGTCCTTTTAATGTATGTGAGGACGTGTTGTAATGCTTTCCAGTGTCGTGGTCCTGGGTTTGACTGGTACCGTGCAAGCACATTAACTGCGAATGAGAGATCGGGGCGAGTGGCAGCCTGTAACCACATGATAGACCCGAGTGCCTCCCAGTATGGCTTGTCTGTCATGAAGTGTGTGTCTTTGTTGGTCAGTGGAATGTCGAGGTCAGTCTGTGTAATACTGGTGGGGAGTGGGGTAGCTTTAAGGTTGCAGTCCTTCATCCCAAACTTTTCCAGGAGTCGTTCGCAGTAGGGACGTTGGGAAAGAGTAATAGTACCTGTATCATCGTCTCGGTTCATGCTCATGCCAAGGATATACCTTCTGCCGCCGGGTTCCTCAATCCTCTTGATGTTATAGCAGTTCTCAAGCTCCCCTATTGCCTTGGCTTCCTCAGCTGCAGATGTTGATCCTCCTAAGACGTCATCGGTATAGGTACATGATAACGTGTATTCCCCATTGATAAGTTGATGTCGTACACATGGGTCTGCCTTGGATCTATAGTATCCGAGTGCGTCAAACGTGCCATCCAGCTCATCCTCCCAGTCGTATGCTCCTTGCATCATGCTGTATATTGTTTTATTGACTCTGTTTACCATGTCTTCCTCCCCTGGGATGATGAAACCAGGTGCTTGCTCCATGTAGACTAGGAACTTGTTCTTGCTATTCAAGTATGCGGCGATGAAGTCGACCTGCCAAGGTTGTAGGTTGTAGAATGCGATGATTGCACTCACCATCTGTACTGATTCCAAGTGGGCAACAGAGGCATAAGTTTGCTCAAAGTCAAGTCCTGGTATCTGAGTAAAGCCCTTTGCAACAAGGCGTGCTTTCCTCTTAGTGACTCTACCCAGTGAGTCGTACTTCAGGTCATAAGTCCATTTTGAGCCCACGACTTCCCTGTCCTTT
>QFEC01004392.1:0-23654 GCA_003316585.1 Gomphus bonarii
AACAATTTCGTCACGAGTCCCCCACCGTAACAGGACTTCTGCGCCCAAGGTACATATTATCTCTTATTTTAAACTATCCTCCCTTGCTAACATCCTTCTTTTAGAATGGACCTGCATGAGTCCAAGGGCACAGACGAGATGACGGCCACATTCGAACTCCCCGGGATGAAGAAAGAGGACGTCAGTATTGACGTTCAGCAGAATCTGCTGGTCGTCTCGGGGCAGAGTACGATTTCGAATGAGCTTGATAAGGAAGGGTACGCTGTGCGTGAAAGGAGATTTGGGAAGTTCTCTAGGGCTATCCCTCTTCCCACCGGTATTAAGGTATGTATGGTTGTACTATTGTTCGCGAGTTTGACTCAACCGCCTTTTGTATTTAGGCAGATGATATAAAGGCCAGCATGGAGAATGGGGTTCTTACAGTCAGGTTCCCCAAGTCGCACCCCGATCAAGAGCCTCGAAAAGTTTCTATTGAGTGAAGGATCGTTATCATGGACTTGATATCAAGATCGCAGAGGTGAAACAGCTAATATAATTGTAATACTTTGTGCACAATATGGATTCAACCATTGAAATAAGCTTTAATTAAACCTAATTCACCAGTTGAAATTTTCAATGTGTTCAGTTATAATTTTGAAAATACTGCGCCTAAAGTAGCTGGACATGTTGAAGCTCTTTTGGATTGATAGTTAAAATAAAATATCTCAGAACAAATGTAAACAGTCAAATTGAACACGTTTCATTGATCCAAATCGAAAGTGGCATTTTTTAGGAGCAACATAATATGAGGCATCGAGGTATGAATGGATCAAACGCAATCTTTGAACGATCAATAAATCCTCATATATTTGAAGAATTTACTGTAGGAGCCAATATTCTTGTTGAGATTTCACAACATTTTCTAAGAGAGAGATTTAAAAAGCAAACAGGAGCAGCTCAGTGAGCCATGTGTACTATTCAAGTCAAGCTTGTGGTACTTGTGAAAATATGGAAATATAGTTTAGTTTCTGATACATATTGACAGAAAAATCAAAGCTACCGAACATAAACAAACAAAACCGGCAAGGGTGGATTTAAAAGAAGGTCATAACTAAAGAGGATTAACATGGATAGTGGATGGATAAACGATCTTTGAGCATACAGATACTGGGACGAAGGTGTGCCTCCGCCCAGCAATCCTCTAAAAGTTCCCAAAGTAAATCTACATACTTAATATCATATCTTAATGGTGAAGATGGTCTTTGCGGTAGTGATTTGTTCATAATGGCCAGAACAACGGAGACCTCTCGAAGCGAACTGTACGGGACATCCCCTGTTAATAGCTAATCCATAGAGTGGAATCAGAACGTGGATTTAAAATATCAAGTGTGACTTACTTGGAGTATGGTGCTCGCCAAAGCATAGACATCCGTTGCAGTTGTAACCTGGGCATGATTGTCGAGGACGAGCTCGGGGGGACTCCATCGGATGGAGAAGGACACGGTGGATTGTGTGAGTTCCGAAGGACCGGCAACTGCATCGATCAGCCGTGACAGACCAAAATCAATCAACTTGGCGTGACCAGTATTGTCGACCATCACGTTAGCCTGTAGCGATACCAGATAAGTGTGTCCATGCAAGGTTGAAGGGACGCACTCACGCCCTTCAGATCACCGTGAATGATTCCATGGTGATGTAAATATTGGACACCTAATGTAATCTCCCAAATCTGAACAATTGTTAATTAGGATAGTGGTCGGCATTGTCATTGACCTACCAGTTTCATGGGATTGGCACTGGGGTGATCTCGAAGATAGACATCTGCACTCCCATTGGGGTACCATAGCAAAATCATGCCAGGTATGTCATCCAAATGATATAAAACACCATGAAAGAGTGTGATGCTTTGATGATCAAGCAGTGACCATATCCGAGCTTCGCGTTGCAATTGCTACGAAGAAGCATGACTCAAATAAAGTGGGTCTTCCGGATGATCACGAACCTTGGACAAGGTAGCTTGATTCACAAGGGAGCCAGGGTCCTGGCTTGGTAGGGTAGGCTGAGTGAAATTCAGCAACAATCTTGGGTGTGTGACCAAGTTTAGCCAGGATGTCTCTTCATCAGTGCCTTCATAACCAGCCCAGTAGACCAGGTAAACTAGGCTACATAGTTTTTGGCATTGGTCTATCTTAGAATAAAGGATCTCAGCTATCTCATACTCAATCTTGCCATCAATTTCTACTGGCAGAGGCAGGGACTAGACTGTATTTGGGATAGTGTTAGGAGTTCCAGGTTTGAGCATTGAGACATGCAAAACCAGGTAGACTACACACATGCTGTCTGGTAGTCAAAGGGCATACAAGTGGGTACTAACTTGGGCAGTGACTTTGAAGGGGCTGAGGAACTTTTTAGCAAGATTCTTAGTCGGTCAAGTGGTTCTAAAGAATTGTGCCTTAATGAAGGCTGAGGATCCAATTGCAAACTTGGGAGCAAGCATGCATCAGGCATTGGCTGAGGTCTGAGACTGAGATTGGGCATGTTTAATTTTCTCTTTCATAGCATCATGAAGTTAGCCTAAGTCCAATGCAAATTTGTGTGCTTGAGAGGAAGTGAGGTCTCATTCAGGATGTATGGTGAGATTCAGGTAGTATCCCTTGTTAGCAAAAAAAAGGAGAGATGCCAGTGATAGCATTTGGGGCATTGTTGTAAGCAAATTCAGCAAGTAGTAGCAAATTAGACCAGTTGTGCTGTTGGTAATTGCAATATACTTGCAGATATTGTTCCAAGGTTTGATTTACACATTCAGTCTGACCATCAGCTTTGGGATGGTAACCTGAGGTAAAGTGTAAGTGCATGTCTAAGGCCTTACTGAGTGACTTGAAGAAGTGAGAAACAAACTCACTTCCTTGGTCAGAAGTTATGTGACTTGGTACACCATGTTTAGAAAAGACAGAGCATGAATAGTTTTGCCAGGTTGGTCAAGGTAATGGTGTCAACTGTTGGAATGAATATACTTTGCTTGGAAAGTCAGCATACTACTACTGATATTGAAGTGAATCCTGAGGACAGAGGAAGTTGTCTGATGAAATCCATAGAAATGGAGTTCCATGGTCATTCAGGAATTGGGAGTTGTTTCGGGAAGCATACAGGTAATGACATTGAGACTTGGAGCACACACAAGTAGTGCAGGATTTGCAGTAGTTGATAACCAAGGTGCATAGTCCTGGCCAAGTGTATTCTCAGTTGATCAGGGCTAGTGTTTTGTTCTGGCCAAAGTGACCTGAGAGTATGTGATTGTGTTTATACTGTAGCACTCTGAGCCTTAGATTTTCAGCTTCAGGAATGAAGATTCAGTCATCTAACCAAAGGAAACCATCTTTGGTCTGCATCCATCTTGGGGTTGGCTTTGCTTTATTGCCAAGGTGTTGCATGGCTGTTGGGTCTAATGTCAAGTGGCATTTATTGTTGGCATGGAGTTGTTCTGAGTCCATTATGACACTTGCTCAAAGAGCAGGGGCGGGGAGTTGAGTAGCTCAAAGGGATTCCACTAGTAGTGTCAATGTAAAGATTGGCTGAAGGTTTTGTGGGTTGATGGTACTGTAGTCACTATCTCCCTCTTTTAGGTAGATGTCCTATCATCTTATTAAAGTGTCTGGTTTTGTTCTAAGATTATTGGGATGGAACTGAATGATGAGGTTAAACTGCAACAGGTATTCAGACTAATGTGCCTGCTGACAGGTCAATACTTTAGTAGTGAAAAAGTACTCAAGATTTTTGTGATCAGTAACAACATCTATTGGTTTGGCTGAGCCTTCCAAATATTGTTGCCATCATTTGAAAGCTTTGAAAATTGCCAAGAGTTCTTTGTCATGCATGTTATAATTCAGTTCAGCACCTGTGAATGTTCTGGAATGGAAGGTGAGGAGGTGTATTTCACCTTCTGAGTCCACAGTTGACAATATTGCACCTAAAGCATAGTCAGAGGCATTGGTCTCCACAACCAAGGATTAGTTGGGTTCTGTGAGGGCAACTTATGTGGGGACCGATCTCAACAACTGCTGGGAGCTAAGATATCAAAACACCACCCAGCCCTGTCCTTCTCCCTAGGCCTGACCCAGGGACTCTAACCCCAAGCCTACCCACAATTGTAACCAGACACTGGTAAGGGGATCCAAAAGAGAATAAGGTGAGTGTTGAAAGGGGGTTGACAATGATACTAGTTAGGTTCTTCACAAATATATTTTTTTTGGGAATAATATGAATGCTAAAATCCCCAAAATGGCGGGACAAATAAGGTGTGAAGGAAACAGATTTTGTGGGAATTCAAAATGTATTTGTTGATAGGAAAACTCTGGAGATATTCTGAATATATTCTGGATGATGAACTACTGGGTTTGCCTCTGCTTAGGCACCATCCTGGGAAACCAGTCTGGGCGCCAAAGTGCCGGTTCAGCAATTTGTGGTTCTTCCACAAGTCAAAATAATATGGAAAATATATGGAATAAAAGTAGAATCAAATGTGAATGTAGCAGTGGTCTCTGATCTTCTGTACAATGAGTGTGCGATGAGTTAGTCCTGATTAAGAAAGTGCAAAGGTTTGGCGCTTAACCTTCAGTTTGCATGCGAGTAAGAAATTCGAGTTACACTCAAATGCAAGTAGTGTAGGGACAATTTCTAACTGTTTTTGACTTCTATATGTGTGTAACTATTGTAAATACATCTGGGGTATTTAGTAAAAATGAGAAATGGTTTGTAAGTTGAAAATGAGATGGAACAAATATGGAAGGTGGTCTAATGCAGCTGTACATGCAATATATGCGCGAGTGTGTGGGATTTTTGGTATGGGAAGATTCATAGGGGGGAAAATTGTAGTCATAAGGAAATATGGAAATAGATTCTATATAAAAAAGTACTTCTGCCAAGTGGCTTGTTCTTCTGCCAATTCCAGACAGCAGCATGGCTCTCGGTGTTAAGGTATGGGGCTGTGCGGGTGGTATCTGCCAAAATTTTATCCTAAATTCTTGGAAATATTCATGTAGGATCTTTGTATAGTCTGTAGCTTCGCTGAAAAGTTTAATAATGATAGGATTTGAATTGGTGGAGATATAAGGCTTTTAGTGTTGGAATATATGCAGATAATTCAAATAATTGCCAATTTATAACAGTGAGGACCCCTTACCTAAGTAGCCAGCTATATAGTTAGTGACTGTGACATGAGTAAGTCATGTCACAGTCAGTGAAACAAAGATAGGTAAGGACTAGACTAAAGTATCAATGGAGGGACAAAGGTAGAAATTAGAAGATATATATAGGGAAAAGAATAGACCTTAGTGGGCAGGAGGCTGTCCCCTGACAGGTTCCCAGTTCACCAAAATTGGTGTTGAGGTAAAAGCCACCTTAAGGTAGTTGAAAGACCTTTGACAGTCTTTGGTCCATGCCCAGGGTGTACCTTTATGCATCAGTCAAGTGAGAGGAACAGTAATGTCAGAGTAGTTGAAGATTAAATGACAGTAAAAGTTTGTGAAACCAAGGAAAGACTGTATGTCTCATACCTTCCAAGGTTCAGGCAATTTCTCGGATTGTGTTAATTTTGTCTTCAGCCATTGTTAGTCCTTTGTTCTGGAGTACATAGCCAAGGAATTTGACCAAGTCTTTATGCCATTTGCATTTCTTTTTGCAAAGAGGCTGTGTTTTCTGAAGTGTTGTAACATTTCTTGTACATGTTCATGATATTATTCCATAGTGTCTGAATAGATCAGTATGTCATCTATGTAGGCAACCATGCAGTGATCTAGCAGGTTGCTGAGAATGTCATTCATAAACCTTTGAAAGGCTGTGGGTGTGTTGAAGAGGTTGAATGACATCACCAACCACTCATAAGACCCATATCAAATCTTGAATACCACTTTCCACTCTTCAATCTCAGCAATCCTGATAAGGTGATAAGCATGCAGGAGGTCAATTTTGGTGTAGATGTGAGCATTTTGGGGCACATCCAGTAGGTCCAAAATGAGTGAGAGCCAGTAGCAGTCTTTCTTAGTTACCTTGTTTAGGGCCCAAAAGTTGCTGCACACCTGAAGCAAACCATCCCTTTTTTGGATCAACAATATTGGCATGATGTGTGGTGAGCTAGAGGACCTAATGAAACCCATGTTCAGGTGTTTGTCAAGAAAATTTCAGAGGGTCTTGAGTTCTGAATTTGAGAGTGAGTACAGAGGAGGTTGTGGTATTTTTGCACCATCCTCTAAGGTGATTTTGAGGTCATATGGTCGGTGTGGAGGTAGAGTCTCAGCTTTGGACTTGCTCAACATGTCTGCAAAGTTGTATTACTCCTTTGGGATGTCCTCCAGGTTGACTGGGTTAGGGTGACCTTGGTTGAGTGATCCAAGGGACAGTCAAGGGCTGAGAGGATGAGCTGAAATGTTTGTGGGCATTTGAGTTTGCAGGCATGCATGAATTCTGCTGCATTTACTAGGACTATACATGGGGCATCCAGCTTCAGGATGGATCCATACTTGGGTAATGGGGTTGTGACTGGAGTTGGACAAGCCAAGGCCTTCAGTTTGTCAGAGGCATTTGCTTTGGTTGTTTGGAATGTAATACTACCCAATACCCAATCAAAGCATTGGGATTTACCTCTGTCCTAGCACTAACCAAGTTAATGCAACCCTCAGGGTGCATAAAGGTCATAGTATGCATAGAGGTCATAGGGATGCTGATTATTTTTTTGTGTCAAGAGCTTTAGCCAAGCTTTTGGCCTTTGTTTCAGTGACAAAGGGTGTTGCTGAGGTCATAGCAGACTGAGCCTTTGTGGATTTTGGACACTCTGCAACCTTGTGACCACTCTTGCCACACAACAGGCAGAGGTTCTGGTTGATGTGCTGTTGGTGCTCTTGGGGGGTTGGCTTGCTCTCTTTACCAACCTTTTTGGAAAGGTCATTCACTCTTGGCTGCATATTGGGAGCTTTTCCTTTTCCTTTGTGTTTTTTTTGCTTGGGGATTGATTTGGCAGCTGCTGGTGTTCTTGTCCCTTGCCCAATTTTTTGGTCCTTCCCTCTATTCTTGAAGTCAGGGTGAAGTCTTGGGACTGTTCTGCCTTCCACTCCCAGTAACACTGATCAATTCTCTGTACTAGGTCTCAGAGGGTGTCCAGGGACATGGGTTTGATGAAATGAACCATTTTTTCCCCCTTGATCCTTCTGGTTAGGGCTATGTATGCTCTTCTTCAAAGGGCATTGTCATTAAACTGAATGAGAGCCAAAATTTGGTAAAATTCCACAAAGAACTGGGTGGCCTTGTGGTTGTTGAGCATGATGTGTTTCTTGAGCTCTTTCTCAGCATCAGCCTGTTGGTCATATAGGGTGAAGTTGATGAAGAGCTGATCTACAAACATGTCATATTTGCTTGCCCATTTGGGCTCAGAGTGTGGGTAGCCAGTGAGGTACAGTTCAAAACAATCTAGAGCCAAGAGCTCATCTACAAACGTGTTGTAGTTGCTCACCTATTTGGGCTCAGAGTGTGGGTAGCCATTTGATGTGGTAATGTTCCATACTAGCCATCAGGCTGATAGTGGGCCTAGAGATACTTTGGGTAGGAGTAGAGGAACAGGCTCAATGTTGCTCCATGGTTGGGGTGGCTCAGCTGTCCTTGTAATTAAGAGTGATTCTGGGGGTGTGGGATGGTTTCTAAGTGGGGGATGATGTTCTTAGGATCGGGTGTGGTTTTAATCTGATGATATATGCTGTGTGGTAACTGTGTAATTGACTGGGGATCTCCTGTGGTCTATACGGCCCTTTAGTGCCTGTACCAGGAGGTCAGCTCTGCTATCTGTATGAATCGTAAATTCAATAACAAATCTGTTATTGACTCTGTGTGCTCGAAAATCTGTGAGACACTTCTGAAGTTAACTGATGACTTCTCTGAATTTATTCAGGCCTCGAATGATGAGCCTTCCATGGGAGACATGGTTTTGATGTAAGCGAAGCGCCGAGGAAGACAAGGAGTGATTGTTGCATTGGGGGCAAGTAGAACAGGCTTTTTACTATCTACTATGCTATTTCTTATACAGAGTTGCAATTCTAATGATTTGTGAGTGAAAAGAGAAATAAAACTTCTCTGGGATAGATGCGTCAAACTCCCATGCTATACGTATCACTGCGTCACGTATTTTGCTTTCCGTTTCCGATCAGTGACCTCTGAAAATGCTTGAGGCTTCTCTTTGGTATGTATCCTTGTCTTTTCGATCACTCCATTGACTCCCGGGTGTTTCCATTGGTTCCAATACACCAGCCGATGCCTGTGGCCGCATATATGCGCCCTTTTTACTCCTGTCTCAACTCCTGAGTCCTCCAGTCCTTTCATACATCATTTCTATATTTTCCACCTCTTATTTCTGCCATGACTGCAGTCTGTTCCTCCCATGGTTGACCCTGTAAGTTCTTTCCATCCCTTCTGTCCCTTAGCCATCTGGGCGCTTCCCTGCCCTGGGACCAAAGTGCTGTACCCGTGTAGTATCTAAATCATCCTGTAAGTATGAAAAGTGAAGCTATCTACCTAATTATTTTTGGGGATTGTTGGTGTGAGTATCTGCTTGGATTCTGGGTGCATATATATGGTAGGGGAGTCTGTGTTCTTTTTAACTATCTGTTTTATCTACTTTTCTTCTATATGTTGTATGTAAGGTGTAAAACTGGGTATTTTATAACAGTCCTGAGCATGAGCCCATGATCTTGTGGGGAGGCATATTGTGTAATGAGTGTGGGGAGTCAGAAGTACTGTTCAATGCTGTGAGCTGGCTTAATCAAAATACAAATTTTATTGAGGTTCAGTTTGGGCCAATGAACCAAGATCAGATGTGACTTGGCTTCAACATATTGGGATACACCCACTCTATTACATGCTAGGTATGTCACTGTATTTCAGAGGGGTCTTGATTGGTTTAGCTGAAGTGTTTGGGACCAAGCAAGTGGCTGTACTTAGAAGGGGATATAGGGGCTTTAGTTTGATTTCTGACTGAAGTATGTACATACATTGTCAGGGTTTAGTTGATGATTTTCCTATTTGCATTCACATCTTGATTATGTAATAATCACTGGAGTAAGGCATAGGGTTGTGACTGGTGTGACAGTGACTCTTCAGCTTGATCTCTGAGGATTACCACTACACCAGGTGGATTATCCCTTATCAGCTCATAAATATTGGAGTAGCTTGTTGTTGTGACCTTGTCAATAGTGTCACCCTCACAATAGATCAAGCTCCCTTTCATACAACATCACACATCCTTTCCACCTCACAACATGTCAAACCAAATCCCAGAGGAATATTGGGAGTCCCTAGGTGCACCTGTCACTGTCCTCAGAAACATGTTTTCCACCCAAGCAGACCAAGTTGATCTCCTACAGTGCCAGAATGAAGTACTTCAAGACTAGTTAAGGGCCATGCAGAGCAATATGACCAGTGCTACCTCAGCCACAGCAATTGCAGCAACCCAGCACTTGTCTACCCACATCCCTGCACCCAGCCCCCCTTCTCATCGCTCTATCAAGGCAGCTGATCTGGAGAAGTTCACTGGAGATAGGGCAGACATGAAAGGATTTATCCATGCTGTGAGGCTCTCTATCACCCTTCAACCAGGAGCATTCCCAGATGAACAAACAAAATGCTATATGCCCTCTTGTTCATGTCAGGAGGCTCTGCAGCAATCTGTGTACAAAATAAGACCCAAGCTATCATTGATGGGACCTCCTCAATCAATACTTTTGATGAGTTTGCTGAACAGGTTGAAGGAGCCTTTGAAGATCCTGATCATGCCAGAATAGCCCATACCAAACTGCATGACCTCAAGATGATGTCTAGCATGATAGAAAATGACTATATCACAAAATTTGAGATACTTGTAGGGAGAAAAGGCTTCAATGATGAGGCACTAGATGATGCCTATGCATGAGGACTTCCAGCAATGATCTTAGACAATATCCACACGTAATCATTACTCCCATCCAACCTCAAGGCATGTAAGGAAGCTGCATGCCAGATTGACCATAACTATCACTATCTTGTGGAGGTTAAAAAGGCACAAGCACCTCATGGACCCCATCACACTATCCCAACCTACACTGCTGTTATGCCCACATCTAGCATTTCCACACCCATGGACATAGACATAGACTCTAATCAACCACACATTGAGACTCAGATGTGCTATAACTGTGGCAAGCCAGGCCATATCTCCCCAGCATGCCCAGAGCCCTGCAAGGAATGTGTCCACACAAAACTCACAGAAGCTGCACTTACAGACATGATTTCAGAGTTGGTAGCTGCTGCCCTAGATGCTCATGAGGCAGCACAGAAGGCAAAGGTCCAAACTTCTGATGAAGGAGGGAAACAGAATTTTTAGGCAAGTCAGTGGTGAAGGACATGCCCTGCTCAACAAATTGGTTTTCAGTGCTTGAAACATGTATACCAGGGAATACAAGAGACATTCTACATTCTTTGCCAACCCTCAACCAAACTGAAACCCAACCAGTCATGCCTGAAATCAAACCCACCACCCCAAACCCCAAGGAGCAGCTTTCTCCCCCTCTTTATGTGTGCTCTGCTGATACTTGCTGGTGCACCAAGGTCTACTGAAAGTCCAGTCTGTTGAGAGTGGATGCCCTCTAGCAATTGACACACTCCTTGATGTTGTTGGGGGTTGCAGATTAGCTCTCTTTTGGGAAATGGGACTTTTTAGAAGTTGAGTTCTATACTAACAATCAGGACAATGGTTGGACAAATATAAATAAAATGAGAACAATGTTGTGGAATTTTTGTGGAATTTATTGATAATGAATCTCTGGAGTAGTAACTAAAATACTCTCTGGTTCTGCCTCCACTTAGGCACTGTCCCAGGAAACTGGTCTGGGCACCAAAGTACCAGTTCACTGAATGGGGGCTCTTGCATAAGGTAGAAATAATTGGGGAATATGTGGAATAAAGCTAGTAATGTAGCTGCATCCTCCAAATTGTAATATGACAAGTTTGTGGTGATGTAGTCCCAAAAAGGTAAGTGCAACTTCCAGCACTTAATATTTGGTTTGAGTGCAGATTAGAAATTCAAGTATAACTTGAAGTCAAGTTAATGTGGGGGTAATTTCTCTATTGATTGAACTGTTTTTTTTAGCTAGACTTTGTTTGTAGATACATTGGAGTATTTATGGAAAATGGGAAATGATTTGTAACTTGAAAATAATGTGGAACAAAAAAGGAAGGTGGCCTAATGCAGCTGTACATGTGGTGTATGCATGAGTACATGGGATTTTTGGTATAGATAAATTTCATAGGGGAAAATGGGATCATGATATGAAAATGGAAATAGATTCTATAGGAAAATACATTTCTGCCAAGTGATTTCCTCTTCTATCAATTCCAGATGGTGCTGCTGCTCTCAGAGTTAGATACGGGGCCATGCAGGTGGTGTCTGCCATAAAATTGTCCTAAAATCGCAGAAATATTCATAAATGTCCTTTGTGTAGTCTGAAACCTCCCTGTGAAGTTTCATTCTGAAATAGTTGGAATTAGTGAAGTTATAGGAGTTTTAGTGGTGGAATATATGCATGAACACTCAAATGATTCCTTATTTATAACACTTGACAGTGATGCCACCAGGATGTTCATTGATGTTGAATTTGTGCAGGCTGAAAGGCTCAAAACCCATCACCTCCCTCATGCTATACCCATCTATAACATTGATGGCACTCCTAATAAAGTGGGTTCAATCAAGGAAGAGGTTGACATCATCTGCAGATATTTGCATCACATGGAACATGCCACATTTTTGGTGACAAGCCTGGGATGCCTAGCCATCATTTTAGGACATACCTGCCTCACAGAGCATAACCCAGAGATTAATTGGTGCTCAGGTGAGGTGAAGATGACTTGCTGTCCTGAGTCATATGGTATTGAACCAATCAACAAGAAACCTCAGATTGAGACAGTCCCAGACATTGAGGAAGACCACACACATCTCCCTGATCAACACACACATGCTACAGCTGAAGAGTCATTGTATTCACCTGAAAATAGGGACAGATTCTTTGTAGTCTTGTTGAGGAGGACCATGAATAAATTGGTGCAAGCTCAACTATCTCACAACAACTTGCCCAAAAGGCATCAGAGCTTACCCCTACTAAATCCTTTGAAGATATTGTTCCAAAACCTTCTCAGGAATTCAAGGATGTCTTCTCCAAGGAGTCCTTCAACAAGCTTCCCCCACATAAACCCTGGGATCACACAATTGAGCTAATTCCAGTTGCCAAGTCCTTCAGCACCAAGGTCTATCCAATGTCTCCCAATGAGCAAAGAGAACTAGATGCCTTCCTTGAAGAAAATTTAAAGAATCATCATATTGATCCCTATAAATCACCCATGGCTTCCCCAGTCTTCTTTGTAAAGAAAAAGGACAGTGCCCTTTGCTTTGTGCAAGACTACAGGAAGCTTGATGATATAACAATCAAAAATGCTTATCCCCTTCCCCTTGTACTGATATTATAAACAAGGTTGCCACTGCCAAGGCCAAACACTTTACAAAGCTAGATGTCCTCTGGGGATACAACAATGTGCATATAAAGGAAGGAGATGAATGGAAAGCAGCCTTCTGGATGAACTGAGGTCTATATGAACCTCTGATAATGGTCTTTGGTCTCACAAACAGCCCAGCAACCTTTCAGATGATGATGAATGAAATATTCAAAGACCTCATTGATGAAGGGGCTGTAGTGGTGCTCATAGATGACATACTCATCTTCACAGAATCTCTTGAAGACCATCAAAAGACTGTATGATGAGTCCCTGAAATCCTTTACTCCAATAACCTATACCTGAAACCAGAGAAATGTGTATTTGAACAACTAGAGGTGGAGTACCTTGGACTTATCCTTCTAGCAGGGAAGGTGGCAATGGACCAGTGAAAGTAGCAGGAGTACATGACTGGCCCATCCCATCCAATGTCACTGAAGATCCTTCTTTGGATTTGTTAACTTCTATCATTGATTTGTAAACAACTTCTCCTACATTGCCAAGCCCCTGAACAACCTCACCAAAGCCAATGCTCAGTGGTCTTGGACACCAGATGGACCAGAACAAGCTGCCTTTATGAACTTAAATGTCTAATCACCTCTACCCCTATCCTTATCCTCCCAGACCATATCAAGCATTTTCACCTAGAAACAGATGCCTTGACATATGCAACAGGTGCTGTACTATCTCAACTTTGTGATGATGGAAAATGGAGACCCATTGGCTTTGTCTCAAAGAGTCTCTCAGACACAGAGTGCAACTATTCTATCCATGACAAGGAATTACTCTCTGTCATCCATGGTCTAAAAGAATGGCATCATATCCTAGAAGGAACCAAGTACAAAATTGAGATCCTCAATGACCATCAAAACCTCACCTACTTTTGGTCTGCACAGAACCTAAACTGTCACCAAGCTCACTGGTCACTCTACCTCTCTCACTTTGATTTTGAATTGATTCACCATCCTGGTTGCCATTCAACTAAACCTGATACACTCTCAAGATGGGTAGATCATAAGTGGAGGGAAGAAGATAATCAAAACCAAATTCTATTCCATCCTAACATGTTCCATGTTAATGCCACAAGCATACAACTAGTTAATGGTGAGGCTGATGAACTTCTTGACAGAGTCAGGCACTGCACAGACCAAGATGAGAAGGTTGTAAAGGCTCTCAAAGAACTTGGGTCATCTGGAAATCTTCAAGGAGAAGAGTGGACAGAAGAGAATGGTCTTATTCTTTACCATGGAAAGGTATACATCCCTCCTCACTCCAAACTATGGCACAACATTGTCAAAGCACACCATGATGCAAACACCACTGGTCAGTGGAGCATGTGATGCCTACCACAACATCCAAAAAGCTCAAACTCATTTATGTTGTGTATATAATAGCTACACACTATCCCAGGGTATCACTGACCACCACTGGAAGTATCACAAACCTCCTACAAAAATGAGTGAGTGAAATAGGCCATGCCACTGAGTGTTGAACCCCGTTTGCTTGCCACATCACAGGGCCACACAAGGGCAAGTGCTGCACAGCAGACCAGAAGCAAGACTAGAGCTGAGCTAATAGCTAAACTGAACACATCATTACACACCAGAGAGCAGGCCAGGGGGTATCTCACCAGGTACAGGTACCTCATGAGGGAAGATCCCCTGTTGGCAGAGCAGCTCAGCTACACCCTGCTCTTGCTGGTAAATAACATCAGTGGAAAAATGCTACAGGAGGGTGTAAGGGCGGCAGCAATACTAATGTTGGAAGAGGCTTCAAAGGGAGTGGGGGTCTCAGTGAAGCAACATGTGGAGGAGTGCCTCACCCTGGTCCTCAGCAAGATAGAGGCAATGGTTGACATAGCAAAAGAGGCCACAGAAGGTGCAAAGGCAATGATGGAGGAGGCTAGTAACCTTATGGAGCACCTGAGCATTGTAGGCAAGCAGAGGGAGAAGAAGATGGGGGATGGCCACGAAGGGATGACATATGCTACAGCACTGAAATGCAAATACTAATAGACAAGGACCCTCAAGGGGAGCAGGACACCCTTGGCCAGCTCACAGAATAGGAGCTGGTAGCAAAGGCTAATGAGGTAATAAAAAATCTGGAAGAAGAACATGGGCAGGCAAGCATATGTAGCCTTCATTGGATCAAAGAAGCTTGCAAACAGTGGAATTGTGTATGACTTAGACATGGAGGAAGCTACCAGGTGGATCCAGAAGAACACAGGGATCTTCCTAAGCAAGTTCATGGGGGCAGCCAAAATAAAGGATTGGGCCATGATGGTGATAGTGGAGTACATACTGCTGAGTCATTCACCTGACATGCTTTCAGAGATGAGGAAGATAGAGAAGGACTTGAGGCTTCCTGCAGGCTCCTTACTGTTGACCCACTGGATGAAACCTGTGCACAGCAGAATGGCAGGACAGAGGTCCACTCACATCATTGCCAGGTTCACCACCATGGAGTCTATGAATCAAAGCATCAGGGATGGGATGATAATGGCTGGCAAGAAAACCTGGGGTATACAAATGAAAAGAGAGCCATGTTGGTGCCTCAAGTGTCAAAAGTACAATGCATGGCACATAGCAGCTGAATGCATCAGTCACAAAAAGTGTGGAATGTGTGGTGAAGAACATAGGACATCTGAGTGGGAGGAGCTAGACCTTAGAAAATTTAAATGTGTGAATTTCAATGCACAGGGACATGCCTTGTGGGACAGGATATGCCCAGTGTTCAGAAAGGCATGTGTGGCAGTGGAGAAGGGAGACCCAGAACACATGTACAAGTTCTTTCCAAAAGATATCCCATGGATGTGGGAGAAGAATAGGGCAGGAGAGGAAGACATGGAGGATGTGGGGGGGCTGTTCAAGAGAATCAACAATCAAGAAGACAGAAGAATGCAAGTAGCCAGGGATAGGCTCCATGACAGGGGGTGGACAGGCTTTAGGAGCCACGAGTGGCATCAAACAGATATGGGCAGTCCATGACATGGAGGGAGAAATGAGCACAGGAGAGATGTGCTGGGGCAAGGGAGAGGGGCAATCCCCCAAATAGGGCACAGGGATCAAGGATGGCAGGAGCAGAAAACAGGTGAGATCTGCCAGAGCCACCTTGACAAGTATGGCATAGGAGACATACACAACCAGGTAAGACCAAGACAAGAAGGAGACAATGGCAAGGACCTTTACCAGGGATGAATCGAGAAGGCTGGAATATCAGAAAAATTGAAGATCAGACAACAAAACATAAATAAGTCACTGACAGTGATGGGAGAGATGCTAGCTAAGTGCTCACCTGATAATTATGATGTGCTTGCAGTCCAAGAACCATATATTGAATTTTTGGGAAATGCTAGAGCAATGCCTAGTTGGTAATTGGTATACCTGAGGACTCATTTCCTGGATAAAGGAATACAGATGAGGTCGATGCTGCTGATAAGCAAGAAGATAGCTACAAGCATGTGGGGAGCTGTGGAAATGGGAACACCTGAATGCACAGTGGTAATAGTCAAGACAGGCATGGGTGACATACTCATCATTAACATCTACTGTGACTGCACACAATCTGACAGCATAAGAGCCATGCAGGGATATCTACAGAGGTGATCAGTGGAGGAGGAAATGCAAGGACAAAACATAGAAGGTATGATATGGTTAGGGGATTTCAACAGGCATCATCTGATGTGGGACAAGCTGTGGAACTCACACCTCTTCATGAGGGCCAACCTGGAAGAGGCACAGGTGTTGCTGGATGCAGTCATGAGGCATGGTTTACAAATGGTTCTGCCTAAAGGGATGCCTATGCTCAGGGCAATGACTACAGGTAACTATACCTGCACAGATAATGTCTTCACATCTTCCTTGCTAGTGGAAAGTCTAACTGGCTGCAGGACAGTGCTAGAAGACTGGTCTCCAAAAAGCAACCACTTCCCAGTGGGACACTATGCTTGATGTCACTGTAAAGGCCAGCACACAGACACTGAAGCCCAACTACAGGCAGGTGGACTGGAAGGCATATAATAAACAGCTCCAAATGAGGCTCAAGCAAGCCATTGGCAAGCTAGTATTACTCTCCAAGCAACAGTTCCACCAGCACCTGCAGGCATTCACTATGGCCATCTCAGAAACAACAGAAGAGCCAGTGCCAAACAGCAGGCCATCTCCCTACGTGAAGTGATAGTGGTCATTGTAGCTAAAGCAGGTTATGGTGGAAACAAGGCATCTGGGCAGGAGGTCATATGCACAGAGTGGCAACTCAGCAGATGTGGCCTATGAAGCATACAGGATCACTAGAAATTGCTATGCAGAGGCCATCAAGAAGTCTAAGAAGGACCACTAGAAGGATTTCCTGGCCAGCATAGATCAGAAGATGGTATGGATGGTGCACAGATATGCCTTGTCAGATGTGATGGATGGGTAAAGAGCCTGCCTCCCAATGCTGGTGTCAGCATGAGAGAATGGGACATGCCTCATGGCAGAGACTAATGAACAGAAAGTGGAGCTGCTTTTCACCACATTTTTCCCAGAGCAGGGACAGAGTGAGTACCAGAACACTACAAATACCCTGCTCCAGCATTTGAGTTCCAACTGATCTCCAATGAACAGATATGGAAGGCAGTGGACAAGCTCAACCCATTCATAGCACTGGGGGAGAATGGTATTCTGAATGTACTCATTAAACAGTGCATTAATGTCCTTCTGCCATACATAGGGCCTCTATTCCATGCAACCTTCAAGCTTGGGGTATACCTAATGGAGTGGAGAGATTTGCTCAGAAAGGTATTGCACCAGCAAGGGAAGGTGGACTACATGGTCCCAGGTGCATACAGACCCATAGTGCTGTTTGACACAATCAGCAAAGTACTGTCCACCTGGGTAGCAGAGGACCTGGTAAAGATGGCAGAAAGACATTACTTGCTACCTGATAACCATTTTGGGTGCAGGCCAGGGAGAATGATGACTGATGCAATACATTATGTGGTGGGAGAAGCTAAAGATGCATGGAGATGGGGAAAGGTGTTGGGGGCATTGTTCCTAGACATCAAGGGGGATTTTCCAAGCATAGTGCTAGACAGGCTTGCTTACAATATGCATAGGAGGGGGGTGCCACAGGAATACACAGAATGGATAACTAGGAAGGTCCAGGACAGAATCACCATAGTCAACTTCAATGATTACTTCTCAGCAACCAGGCTGATAGAGCAGGGGATGGACCAGGGCTGCCCCCTATCAGCAATTGTCTACCAATTCTACAACACAGATCTGATAGACATAGTACAGGGCAGGAAGGGGGAGGGCAGCATGGGTTTTGTGGATGACATGACCATTATAGCAGAAGGTGTGAACCTCAGGGATGCCTTTGATAAGCTGGTGGATATAATGATGAGGCCTGGTAGAGCATATGGCTGGGCCACAGAGCACAACTGCCAGTTTTCTGTTGAAAATTTTGGGCTTTTGGGGGTCACCAGATGCAGGGAAAAAGATCCTAAAAAGAAGAACAAGACCAGGCTGCTGGAGAGACTGTCAATAACAATTGGCCAGCATGTCATAAAACTGGCAGTGTTGCACAAGCTCATGAGAGTAGTCATGGACCAGGAGCTGAGGTTCAAGGAGCATGCAAATTATGTACTGAGGAAATGCAAGGCATATATTAGACAGTGGAAGGCTGCAAAAAGATATGTGAAACAACATCCCTCCCCCCTCCATGAGGTTATGCATGCTTACAGCCTGAAACTAGACAGAATAGAGAATATTCAGACTGTAGTATTCAGGCCCAAATAGGCCCCAGCCTTCAACATGGAAATGTCACAAAACAAGGAGCAAGCAATAGCACAGATTGTGGCAGAGACTGCAGAAGTAATTGTCTTTTCAGATGGGTCGTGTATAGAAGGGGAAGTGTGGGCAGCAGCTGTCCTTTACAGAAACAGGAAAGAGCTGAGATTGGCTTGGTTATATATGGGGCCAGAGAGCGAGCACACAGTCTTTGAGGCAGAGCTAGCAGGGGCAGCCATGGGGGCCAAGATGCTAAACATGGAGAGGGGAAGGAAATATGCAGTGGCCCTGGACAACAAGGTGGTGATTCTAATGACCTGGAGGTAAAGGGAAATATCTGGACAGTACCTGATTAACACACTGCATAGGCAGATCCAGGGGGTCATCAAGCAACAGCTGGGAGTGAAGGTCATGATGAAGTGGGTACCAGGACATAAGGCAGTAGAGGGGAACATGAGAGCTGATGTGGAGGTCAAGAAAGTGGTGAAGGGAGAGACCAGTGAGGAGTGGGATATACTTATTGAGTGCCAGGGGGTCTTGCCAATAAGCAGGATGGCCATGACCTAGAGGCACAATGCAAAGCTCAGGCAGGAAGTGAAAGCTGCATTTGCTAGGTCCCCCAGAGCCCAGTATGCATTTGAGATAGACCCTAGCATGCCATCAGCAGTTTTCTCAAAAATCACCAGGGACATGCCATGCCAGCACACAAGTCTGCTGGAGCAGCTTAGGATGGGACACATAGCTTTGAATAAGCACCTGCACAGTATAGACAAGGTGGAATCTGTTGAGAAGTATTCTTTATCTCACTCTATTCCAATTTAATCTCTTCACATATCCAACTCTCAAACAACTTGTGACAGACTTACAATGTGACATGTGCATACCCAATTACCGAGAGCATACCAATCACTGAGTGCCCATAGTATGAATGGGCATAGCAAAACATGTGTCTATAATATGCAATAGCCCCTAATCCCTATATACATGTAGTATAAGTCTCATTAGTTACAACTGTGATTAACAATCAATTAAAAAAATAAATTAACTCTCTACCCTGGTAGTCAATAAGTGGAATAATTCTAGTAATACCTTCAATAGAATCGCCCATGTGCCTGGCATGCAGAAGCATGCAAGAAATGGTAATGGTAAACCACTACCTGTTCCAATACCCAGCATATGCCATGCAGAGGAAATGACTGGAGAAGATGTTAGGGAGAGGAGTGTGCTCCATAAGGACACTGCCAGTAGGGCACAAAATGATGGAGCATTTATTCAGGTACATACATCATATAGGAAGGTTTGAGAGGATGCATATGGATCTTGGAATGTAAGTGGAAAAGGGCTGAGGAGGTGAGAGGTGAAAAGGGGGGGAAGTCTGGTAGGAGTGGGCAAACCAGCATGCCATACCACACCCACACAGGCATGGACAAACTCAGGGCTTGAAAAATGAGGATAAGCAGAGACAGATGTCAAAAGTCAGGAAGGAAAAAGTTTAGCAGAGGGATGTATACACTGTCTTACATAGGGCATGGCCCCAAAAGACAAAAATTGGGATATAGAAAAAAAAAAACATCACTGGTCACCCTGGTCACTGGAAGACAACTAAACTTGTGTCCCAGAGCTATTGGTGGCCTGGAATGGGACAGTACATTGCCAAATATGTAAAGGCTTGTGATCCCTGCAACGGGACCAAAACCTTCCCTGCCCCCTCCATTGGCAAACTCCTTCCCAATCATATTCCAGACTCCAGATGGCAGGTTATCACTGTTGATATAATCACAGAACTACCTGTCAGTCAAAGCTACAATTTTCTTCTCATCAAATGCCTATGGCCTCCAACTGCCCTTATGCTTTGGTCACACCCATCCAGTCTTCTCTGTCAACCTCCTACATCCCTACCAAGAGGATCTAATCCAATAATGACATGCTCAACCCCCACCTCCTCCTGTGATCCAAGATGGAATCCCTGAGTATGAAGTTGAGAGTATCCTAGTCAGCAGGGTTCACCAAGGACAACTAGAGTACCTGTTATAAAAAACAGCCAATAAGTCCCCCAAAGACCATCTCCTCCTCCTACCCATGCTACCAAAATATTCACTGCACACTGAATTCTTCATTCACCAGCCTGAAACTTCACAGCGAACATTTCAAGATGTATATAAAGATATTATAATCGGAATATTGTGCATATATCCATCTTTTGGATATTTAATCATTTTTCTATTTAATTTCCAATACTTATAGGAGAATGAATTCCCCCCTCTTTTATTTCCAATTCCCTAGTGCCCATGACTCATCCCCCACATTGCTATTAGCTATTTACTCACAAGAAAAATCCCAACAGTATCCAAGATCATAGGAAGGCACTTCTATTCATTTTCATCATGACCAAGCTGACAGGGGATCAATCTTCTTCCCCTGACCCCTATTTCTATTTCCAATAATTTCCAATGATTGATATTAGTTTACTTGTACAAAGCTATGATGTTTTGATACTACACAATAAGGAATTCTAGTTCTATCCCTTCACTGAGACAATATCTCATGCATTGTGTGCAATAGTTAGTTGACCAAGAACCCCAAATCACATGAAATTCCTTCCAAATATATTCAATTAAATAGTGTTAAATACATTCCAATATATCTAATCAGTCCCCCAACAGTACCTAGTCCACTGGAAGGGGTATGGAGCTGCAGATGACCTCTGGCTACCTGTGGGGGATGTTTCTGGAGCAAAGCGACTTATCAAAGAGTTTTATTTGCAAAGCCCTGAAGCTCCACAGCATATATCAGCTACCCTATATGCCACCCTCCCCTTTTACACCTTGGAGAATTTCACAGAAACTCCCAATCAGCACCTTTTTGATTGGACAGAAGGAAGGAACTGAACACATAACACTCAACCCCAGAATAAGCCAAGTCCCACCTGACAGTCTATTCATTTCACTCAACCTTATATAAACATTTCCTATCAACCTTCTCTCCACCCACTTTGATAATGGTTACCCTCATCACTACAACATGTCCACCCAATCCAGCCAGCAGAGCCTCATCCCTCTTCAATCCCACCCCCTATCTTTGCACTGGTCCTTTGAACCAAAAGGTATCAGGCAAGTCAAGACATTTTTTGACATGCTGACCAAACCCACACCTATTTTATCCCTTCCCTGGCAGAGCAACTCATGACCTATCAGCCCTATGAAGCTGGGGATCCATTACACCTAGGTACATCCCTTACCCCCTTTACATTTGAAGGATTCACCAGGAAATGGGGTCACAACACCATTTGGGAATGCACAGAGATAGCATTGTTTGAAAGATGAAGCAATGTTGGCCCCACCTACTCTTTCAAACACCCATTGTATCCTGGAGTGGCAATTGTGTCAGACCAAACCTCCACCCTCTCCTCATTTTGGGGATGCCTGAAAGGGTATCTTGGGGGATGTTTCCATTGAATCCACCCTCCAAACCCCATTTGAGCCAAAACTTCTGGAAGGGGTGGTAGTTCATTCTTGAAGGCTGTAAGGGCAACCCCTGAAGTGCTCGCTGAGGTTACTGAGGTCATGCAGCTGAGGCTAGCAAGGGGGAAAACCTAAGTCTATTAAACTGTGTACATAGAAATATAGCCTCACCTAGCAAGGGGAAAATCCTAAGAGGAGAACTTAGGATCCCTTGCTAGTGAGCTATGCAATCTATATACTTGTTGTCTGCTTCCTACTTCTTCAACATACCCTACCCCTCGATTGGGTCTTAAGGTATGTCAACCCCACAATCTGTATCTGATGTTCTGGTACTTAGGATAATATCAGTAGCTTGGTTTGGGTTGCCTTGTAGCTGAACTGTGCAACTGTTGCAAGTGTTGGTATGGGTGAATTGGTTTCATATCAGTTTGGGTAGTGAAATGAGTGATCCTCTGACATCGTCCCCCCTTCTAGAGTGCTGTGTCCTTGAAGCACATGCCATGATTAATTAAAAAGCCATTGACTGAATCCTTCAGGGTGTTCCTGGGTGTGAGTGGTAGAATTCCTGTACATTTTCCAGTGCTGCCATGTCCTCCTCTGCCACCCAGGTGTTGTCCTCATACCCATACCCCTCCCACTTCACCAGGAAGTAGAGTTGACCCCTCATCAACTGACTGTCTAACACCCTCTCCACTATGTAGTGTTCCTCTCCATCCACTAGCTTGGATGGTGGGGGTGGTTCAGCTCTCTGACCTGGTATTGAGTCTTTGGCAGCTGGAATGAGCTTTACCATGTTGAAGACTGGATGAAGTCAAGACATGGAAGGGGGGAGTTGGAGATTGTATGAATGCTTCCCCACTTGGCTCTGGATGATGTATGGCCTGAGGTAGTGATGACTGAGTTTTCAGGAGGGTTAGGTCATGTGAATGTCCAATCCATCAAGGAAGACTTGGTCACCTATGCAATACTTAGGTGCAGGGATGTGGCGCTGGTTGTAGTACCATGTCATATTGCCCTTTGCTTTGGCCAGTGCTTATTTTGCTGCTTCCAATGACTTCTCCATCCTGTCTTTGAACTCATTCACCATCTCAGTTCAGGACTCAGGTTCTAGGGGCTTGAAACCCATGTGCAGGTACCTTCCTGTGTCTGACATGAATGGGGTTTTCTGGGATGGCCAAGTGTACATGGTTGTTGTACTGGAACTTGGCCATCGGTAGGAGGTCATCCCAGTTGTCCTATCACTTGTTGACAAACAACCAAAGGTACTGCTTAAGTTCCTGGTTGACATGCTCAGTTTGACCATCCCCTTGAGGGTGGTATGCTATCGTGGCTGCGAGCTTGATCCTAAGGAGCTGATAGTGAACTCAGCAATCAACTGTGGTCCTCAGTTGGAGATGACTTGCTTTGGGAGCCTGTGCAACTTCCATACATGCATGAGGTAGAGCTGAGCTGCTCCAGGTGCTGTGATACTCATGTTCATATGGAGAAAGTGTGCCCTTTTGCTGACCAAGTCCACCACATTCATCACTGCATCATAGCCATAGGCCTGGGGGATTTTGACTATGAAATCCATGCTGATCATATCCCATTGATACTTGGGGATTGGGAGTCATTTGAGCTCTCCCATTGGTGGCTGCCTTTGGTTTGGGTACAGAGGTTGCAGGTCTCCATGTACTGTCCCATGTACTGAGACATCTGTTGCCACCAGTAGTTCCATGACACAAGTTCAAGTGTCTTCCACCTTCTCACATGTGTGAGGGTGACACTATTGACAAGGTCACTACAACAAGATACTCCAAGATTTAGTGAGCTGATAAGGGTAATTTCCACCTGGTGTAGCAGTAATCCTCAGTTTATATAAGGTTACTAGTAATAAATACATAGAGAG